>JANHFT010006642.1:38604-54431 GCA_032467955.1 Pseudoxenodon macrops | reverse complement strand
TGACTCACACACAATGCAAAAGCACACAAAATGACACCACCAACGGATTTAACAGATTTAACCATTTTAACAGGACCGGTTTTATGATGTCACCAGCTGCTTGCAACCTACTCTATAGAACCAGGCCGAACCGGGAGGATTTCACCCCTGATTTTATTTACATTACCTTGCCTTTTCCAGAAGGGTCCCAGAAGCATAGCTGAATAGGAGTAACAGAATAACAGAGTTGAAAGTGACCTTGGAGGTGTTCTAATCCAACCCCCTATAAATATTTTAGATAAATAAATTTAGGCTGCAACTCAATTTTAACAACTCAATTAAAACAACTAGAACAGTGTGTACTGTGAATAAAGATTGTAAGTATGCTGTTAGTAGTATTATTAGAAATAACAAGATACAACATGATACGTTATGCCTATCATCTGGACAAGGTTCCTACTAAGATGGTAGACCAGCTAACTCCAGCAAAAAGTCATATGTCAATTGATGTGAAGAATATATGCAGAGATAAATTCATCTTCAAATTCCAATGAAATTATACCATTGGACAAAGGAATATTTTTGATAAAGTACTGCCTATTAATATAATCTTTTTAATATAACCTAAATATAATATTAATAACTCTTATGCCAAACAAAATGTTAAAGATGTTCCCATATAGTGCATGTAGTTAAAACCTTCAAGAAAAGCACTTATTATGAATGGGAAGTTGTAGTCCTACAATTGATGACATCATTCCAAGTACTGCAATAGCATGCTTGATCATACCTCTTCTATGACATCCTGTTTGTAAAAATTACTTGGAACAAAATAAGGATGGATCTTTCAAAAGCAAATGTTACAAAATTGAAGACCAGAACAAAAGCTTAATGTTAATAGCTGAACAGAGAGATTTATCTCAGTGTAGCTATTATAAAAATGAATGGATACAGTTCTAAAAATGACGGTATCTTCCTAATTAAAATTAAACAACAGGATGTTGAAAACAGAAAGAAAGAAAAACTCTAACCTTGAATGAAAAACCTTTATCTCATAGATCTAAGTGAAAATGAAAGTTTAGAAAAAAACGAGCCAAGAGCTCTTTCCTTGATGAAATATTAAGGAATATTTAGGCAATGTGATTACAGTATTAGCAGAAGGAGCTAAAAATACATGTCCCATATCAAGAAAACAAGAATCAGTCAAATTTTGAGGACTACTTGAATGGTAATTCAGAACCATCATTGTTATCTGCTGTTCCCCACCTATTTTCAGATTTAAAATTAATTCCATATCCAAATGGTATTCACTGAAGACTTATTAAGGAACTACAATTTTTAGATTATTGATTTGTTAAAAATATGCAGCTCCTTAATATCTATTTCTAAGAACAGGAAAAGACCTGACTCCTATCTTTAAGAGGAATCTTGGGAAGATTATAATAAATTATAGACCACTTAGCTTTATTTTCATTTCAGATAAAAATAATATTAATTAATAAAGATTTTTTTAAAATCAAATATATAGAAGTATGTGTTTTGTTAAAAAGGAACAGATATGGCTCCTTCATTAATATTTCTCCTATCTCTTTTAAATCAGAAGATGCATCCATATGAAGAAATGTGCTCTAGTTTCACGAAAGCTTATACCTTTGAATAAAAATTGTTATCCTGAAAAGATACTACCACTACCCCTTTATTTTTGACTACCATAGATTTACATGGGGAAGATGTCCTCATCCAAAAAAACCATGATAGCCACAACCATGCAGGTGAAGCCCCAATATTTTTGTTTTGCAATGTAAAAAACAAACAGAGGTTAGGTTGGTTGCCATTTGGAATCTTTTTTTGACTCTTTCCTTGAAGATGGCTCTCCTTCTCCCATAATGTTAACAATGTAATATGTCATTAATACAATATACAATGAATCTTCGGGATTCCAAGAAGCCTCTGGAAAAAACTCACCAAAGAATCCAAACTCAGTAGTCATAGGTAAAAGGATAAGTAGATGGTAACTATATTGAGGTGACCAGAACTGGAGGCAGTATAAACTTATAAACCAGTACAATATAAAGTGGTATACAGCCTAGAGATGCAGTGGCTTATTGGCTAAGACATTGACCTTGTCGATCAGATAGGTTGGCAGTTCAAATCCCTAACACCGCGTAACAGAGTGAGCTCCCATTACTTGTCCTAGCTTCCGCCAACCTAGCAGTTCGAAAGCATGTAAACATGCAAGTAGAAAAAATAGGGACCATCTTTGGTGGGAAGGTACCACAATTCCGTGCGCCTTCGGTATTTAGTCATGCCGGCCACATGACTACGGAGATGTCTTCGGACAGCGCTGGCTCTTCAGCTTTAAAATGGAGATGAGTACTGCCCCCTAGAGTCAGGAACGACTAGCACATACCTTTTATGCAGTCTAGGATTAAATTGGGTTTTTTTGGCAGCAAAAGCAAACTGCTGGCTCATAATTAAGTGGTGGTCTACTAAGACACCTAATCCCTCTCACAATTACTACTGCTAAGCCAGGTACCACCTATTCTGTACCTGTGCATTTGGTTTTTCTTGCCTAAGTGTAAGATCTTATTTTCTTACTACTGGATGAGAAACTGCACAAAATGCACTGGATGCATTTTGCTGGATAAGGCCCAGTCTGTAAAGATTCTTCTGTATCTTGAATCTGTCTTCTATTTCCCCAGCGTGTTGTTGCAAATCTGATGCATTAGTTCTGCTTCTAGCCCCTCATCTGAATCATTTATGATGTTAAAGAGTACTCTGCCTAAGACAGAACTTTGATGTACTCCATGCTTCTCTCCATTTAGATGCAGCTTCATTGAAGACTACATTGATTGCAGTTGGTCAGCCACTTGCAAATCCATCTGGTGGTGATACAGTCTAGCCCTTATTTTTCTACTGTACCAAGAAGTAGGCTGTGATCTACTTTGTCAAATGCCTTATTGAAAGCTAAGTACACTATGTCCACTGTATTTCCCTGATCTACCAGTTAGTCACTTGGTCAAATTCAAAATAATTGCTATATTTTATGCAATTTTAAGGTCCAAGGTTCAAATTTCTTCCAATAAACACTCTCTTTTACTCTAGGCACAAATAAAGTACTTATTTACTAAATTAAAAGTTGAAGTCCAAAAAAACAAAAACAAAACCCAGATACAGGTAATGTCAATTACAACTATTTATTTAGCAACTGTTTAGTGAAGTTACAATGACACTGAAAAAGGTGACCTTCAACCAGTCATTGCATGTATGACAGAGCATTTCCACAGACATGTGATTAAAACCAGTCACTTGGCAACCGGTATGTATTTACAACGGCTATAGCAACCTGGAGTCAGGTGATCACCATTTTCAACTTTTCCAGCTGGCTTTTGACAATCAGTGAATGGGGAAAACACCATTTACAACTGTGTGATTCACTTTAACAATTCAGTGATTCTGAGCCAAAAATGGTTGTGAAATTGGATGTGATTCACTTAGCAGCTAACTTCCTTAGTAATAGAAATTCTGGTCCCAATTGTGGTTGGAAGTTGAGGGCTACCTGTATAATATAACACACTAAAGAGAGGAGATAATAACTTATGGAGACAAGGACAGTGGCAGAAATTTTAAAAAATCTTGAACTTGTAGGCCCAAAATTTATAAGCAAGCCATTAAAACCTAAGCATTTTTGACAGTGTTCTCAATTAACTGAATCAATTTTTGGTGAGCAGCTTCACAGAAATTTTAAATCAACTAACAGTAAACACATATCTTCTTTTCAACATTTAGTATGCAGGAAAAATATTAGCAAGGACTCCCAAGTGTGCTGTAAGTGCTATGTTGTTCCCATACATTGGTAATATGACCAATGTGTGGGACCGCCATGGAATAAGCCTTGCTACAAAGCTCAAAGTCTACCGAGCAGTAGTGCTAACTACCCTGATATATGCCAATGAGACATGGACTGTATACTGGAAGCATGCTAGGCAACTGAACCACTTCCACATGACCTGCTTCCATAGAATTCTGAGGATCCAGTGGCAGGACAAGATGCCAGACCCAGAGGTCCTCTGAAGAGCAGGCCTGCCATCAGTTCACACCCTGCTGATGAAAGCCAGATATGCTGGGCAGGCCATGTTGCAAGGATGCCAGACCATTGCATCCCCAAACAGCTCCTCTATGGTGAGCTGTCTCAAGGAAAGCGATCACATGGGGGACAAAGGAAGTGATACAAAGACACATTGAAAGCCTCCTTCAAATCCCTGGATATTGACACCACCTCCTGGGAAACCCTGGCTCAAGATCAATCAGCACATGCTGATCCACCAAGGCTTCCAGACATCTGAGGAAAAGAAGAACAACCATAGCACAAGAGAAGCGAGCATTCTGCAAAGCCAGACCTGCAAAAGATGCAACAATGGTGCCCACACATGTCTGTCCGACATGTGGCAGAACATTTCTTGCTCGTATAGGCCTTACCAGTCACCTGGAGAGCCCACAACCTATTAGATGTCAAGGTCCTTTTCGAACACGATGGACGAACATCAAGTGATAAGTGACAGTAAGACATTCAAGAATATCTAAGTAGTTTTGTCCGAACATAGACTGGGGCTATGGAATGCTACTGAACCTCTCTGACAACATCTTCATGAAAAGGATTTATACTTTACTGATTACTTTTGTTCCAGCTGCATGATTTTGGCATAATTTAGGAATTTCGTTCTTTCTCATATTATTTTTTGTAGCTGAGAAAACAAGGTTGCCAACAAGCATGCAAATGTTCACAGTTCATTTATTGAAAACTGGAACAACATTGATGGAAAATGTTTACTGAATAAAACTAGATAGATACCACATTGCAGCATCTACTTCTTATTCATATAATAATAAACCACCTGACGCTCACAAACTACACTTGTAAATGTATTGCAGTTACCACAAAGTGGCAGTGTTGTGCAATTCTATATACGGAATGCAACTTTTCCCATGTTATGGAAAGGTGCTTGCCTACAATATATTCCTAATTGCATTCATGCCTTCAACTTAAATAGCCAGCACCTTTCCTGCAATTTAGTTATTCCCATTAGGAATATCCTTCAAATAAAAAGCTCTCTAACCCTTATCCCTTAAATAATAGCAAAGTAGAAAAGGCTACACTTGGCCTATCCATTAAAGTGAATTGTGTTTCACTGAGAAATTGAATCGAAACTATACAGCCTAAGATAGCAAAGTTAGCCATTCCATCTTCTTATTACAACTATAATTTAGATGGAGATATTTTGGGATTTTGCCTTTCCCATAGGCAATCTCTTAGTATCAACCCATTTAAAATATTTCAAAACCAATAATATAAGAATAACTATAAATAATTATATAAATATTGAAATAATACTCATTATATAGGATTTATTTTCTCAAAAACTCAACAGGTATTTTAATCATCTATAGGTACGGTAGACATCAATTTATTACCTTAATGGAGCCTGACCATTACATCACTAAGTTGAGATGGTCATAAAGTGAGTCATCACATGACCAATTTCACAACCTTTTATTGTGGCAGTTAAGATAATCACCATGGTCATAAGTGAACATGTTATCATTAAGTGAATGCCATTGTTGATAAGCAAATCCTATGTTTGCTATGGGGCATTTTTGTCAAGAAACAGAAGCAACACTGGGTTTTGGCAAACAGCCTTGTGGTAATATGAGTGGCAAACAAACAAACAAACAAACAAACAAACAAACAAACATAATACAGAGGTGGGATTCTTCCAGTTCTAAATGGTTTTCTAGAAAAGGTTATTAATTTTCTAAGCAGTTCAGAGAACTGGTTGTTAAAAGAAATCTCCTTGTTTTTTCCACCTTATAGGGTTAATCCTATAAGGAATTACAACATTCTAGTGTTGTTTTTAACCTAGTCTTTATTGCCCTGCTTACAGAAGCTGCCTCTCCTTTAACCCTTATTGCATTCTTGATAGTACACCAAATAAGCCACACCCACAGAACCAGTGGTTAAAATTTTTGAACCCCACCACTGACATAACAGATTTTGTAAATCAGTCATGTGACCATGAGATACTGCAAACGGCCATAAATGTGGGCTGATGGCCAATTGCCTGAAATGTGGTCATGTGACTGTGGGAGGAGTGTTGCCCGCCATGGGAACTTCAGAACCAAGTCGTAAATACCTTTGGGAGTCCATCAAAACTTCACATCGTTGCTAAGTGATGGTCATAAGTCAAGGACTACCTGCATTTATGTTAATTATCATTTGAGCTTTTAAAAAAATAATCAGGTGAAAAAAAGATGTCTTCAAATTATTTCCAGATATTTAGACAAATAACGCAAATGTTTATAAATATTTATGAAAAGATTACAATGGGAAAATTAATGTATTTTGATCTATGAAACAACATCCCCTCCCAATTTTATCTCCAGATAAAATGATCATACTATGTATTCCTGCATGGAATACATGTGTAAGTGAAAAAAACCTGCAAGATCCATGAAAGTTTCCTTTACTTTTCCCCATTGTTTTCAATCTTCATTTTAGCTGCTTAACCTTAATCCATAGAACAAACTTCTTGAAACTTCTTCTCAAAGCTGTAGTTCATTCTGGCAGAGAATTCAACTGACCACTTATTCTGATCACTCTGGTAATGACAGAATATCAAGGAAGCTAATAAGAACTGTGTACCCATATATTTAAACAACAGTGTCCAAGGAATTTAAAATGTAAAGTTATAGATGGTGGCAGAGATTAAACAGACCCATATCCCCTTCTCAAGTTCGACTTAGACTTGTCTGCAACTGTGCATAGGTGTCAACACATACCTCCACTATGAAGGGGTTGGATGGGTAAGCGTAGGTTGCAGATGGTTGCAGAAATATTGATGCATGCATATTCCAAATCTCAACTATGCATTGTGTGGCGATGCACAACCTGCAGGCTGATTGGTTGATCCAACTTCTTGTTCTTGTTTGAGTGCCCCCTAGACAACACATTAACATTCACAGACGTATAAAGACAACAACTATGCAACCGTCTCCGAACAACAGACGCATGTGTTCCTTGACGTGTAATGACTCAGAAGTCTAAAACTGCCTTAAGACTGTAGAAGAATTGTAGGAAAGAGAGTAGGGCAACTTAGCTAATAAACCACAATGGCCAACTTCCTATATGCTGGTGCCTGAGTGTGTCATTACAAATATTAGTAAACTTGAGCACAAAAACATATGTGTATCCAAAACATAATTCAAAATCAGAATATAATAGTTCATTGTTAGTCACTGTTGAAGTACCTTTCATCTGCCTAATAAGGTAATTTTATTAGCTGTCTTGGTTGGGATGATTTTCATAGCGTCATATATCATGCTTTAGGAAGTATCAAAACACAGCATTTCTATCTCCTTTTTTTAATTCTCCAGAGTATTCAGCTTGGCACTTAATCCAGTCCTGTACATGCAAATCAAAAATCCTAGTTATTATCAACTACTTTTATAAAAATATATCAAAGTAAATGGGACAAAGCATGCAGAAGCAATTAAACAATTTCACAATGAGGGCACGTATGTGATTAAAGAGTCCTGCTTGTTTGAATCATATTCTTCTCCTTTTTTCTCTCCAGCTCTTTCTAGTCAATAGAAAAATATTGGAATATTAAAAAAAAAATCAATCTATGCTTTGGGTTTGGGGGGTTTTGATTTCAGAAAGGAAACACAGTAGGAGCTCCTAAATCTGCTTCATCATGTTTCTTGAGAAAAGAGTATTCTAATATTTTACATTAAGACAAAAACTTTCTAAAAAATAAGGATTTAGTTGCAAGGCTGTTAAAAGAGGGTACAAATGTTGCAGTAAGCATGTTGCCATCTTAAAACATGAAAATAATTAAGGCAGCTAAAGAAACTCAGGAATATATTACTTTTAAAGTTTCAGTATAAATCATTCTTCTAATCCTACAAAAGCTCCATATGTAATACTATCATTTAGGTTTAGATTGGCAGAAAGCCAACTTTCATAAGCCTCTTGCCTGTGATGGACCATTAAAAAAAACAAAAAACTTTCCGCTGACTTCGCTTCAGTTTGGAAATCAGACTTCCACCGACTTCCATAGTAATTAAGGCAGCGGTGTAAATCCTTTAATATGTGTCTTAATTGCCACACAATGATATGATTAAAAGACTGCAAATTTAAATGTGTCCTGAATATTATCTGAGTATTTCACATGATCCCTTCCAATTAGTCATTCTGAACTTGTGTAGGCTTATCTGTGGTCATACTAAGCAAATATTTTCAACTATAGAATTATATGCATCCAGGAAAGTTTCAAGGTGAGGATAATTTCCAACTTGTCGGCCACATTTCACTCATCAGTCCAGCCCACTGTGTTTCTCTAAGACCAGCAGAATCAGATGCCCCACCTGCCAGCTTGGCTGTAAATATCTTTGCCATTACATGCCTTTCCAAAGAAGGAGGCTCATGGCAGGCAGAGTTGCATACCCATGTCTTCCACTTCAAGGATGGGTTCCGGATATTTTTGCTGTCGGCTCACTCAGGGTCACAGTGTGTGTGTGTGCGTGAAGTGCGCGTGCGCAGCAATCAAAAACTAGCTTCTGCACATGTGCAGAAGCAAAATCCAAGATGGCAGCACCCATGGAGATACCAATGGGACCGGCTCCATGACGTCATTGCCAAGTTACTACCGGTTCTATGGAACCTGATAGAACCGGTAGGAACCCACCTCTGTTCCACTGTACTGCACGTCTAAAGGCAGATATGATTTAGCATTGTCCACAGTATCTTAATTTCTTAGAACAAGGAAATAAATAGCAAGTCCAGGATGAAGGAATTAAAAAATGAATTAACAAAGAGTCAGAAACAGAGAGGAGTCATGCTACTCTGACCATTGTAAAATTTGAAGTATAATTGTGGCGTCTTCTGTCCTAAAATCAGACCTGGCTTTCATTAGAAGATCAAACTCAAGATAACTCCACAAACATTTAAATGTAGCAACTGCTGCTATGATAAAAAGAACTCATTACTCATTGCTACAAGCTAGTTTGGTGGATCTTACATATTACATTCTTCAAAGAACTGGAGCTATATGTCTGAGCAAGTTACTCTGACATACCTCCTTGTCACTAAAAATAGAACCTTCAGATACGTCACAATTGTTGCAAAATAAATAAAACCATTTTTATAAGAAAAAAATGTGGCAACAAACCACCCTGCCAGACGAATATTTATACTTCTGCTCAGGTAAAATATATTTGGTAGGAATAACTGGAGAAAAAACCAAAACTTCTACCCTGCCAAAGCTTACAAATTGAGTCTGGCTTGTACTACATTCCTCTTGCTATGCAGTGATCTGTAAAAGGAACCTACTCTGATGCAGTTTGAAAAGTGCATTTTGTATTTGGCCATCCCTTTGATCGAATTAATCTGCACGTTTTTGTAGCCCTAAACGGAGCCTATGGGTTGACAATGTAGCTGTTTAAAGGGGATTTAGGAGAATAATAGCCAATGCAAATAGTGCCATGAGAATGGCCAGTTGCTTTTTCACTCTCAGTTGCATAATAACAGTGGAGAAGGCTTTTAAAAACAAATTGAAATTTTGTAGCATGCCATGTGGGATTATTTTGTGTGGTGTGTATGTGGAGGGGGGCAGAGGAGCAGCTGAATGCTGCAGTTGTATAAAAGAATGGGGTAGCGTGGGCCACTCTTAAGCTGACAAGTTTCAGATGGCAACCTTGTGCTTACTGCTGGAAAGTTGGCTAGCGTTTGCCCACCCCCACATATTATTTTCTTTCTTGCGGGTTATCAGCTCCCCTCCCCCCTCCCCAATTTGTTCTTTGGACCTGGAAAAACTTTGCCATTGTCTGCGATTTCAATTCAAGACGCTTGCAGCTGCTGATCCTTGCATTGTTCTGACCATTATGTATATGCAATAAAAATGAATGTGACCAAGCCTTTTAGGGTCCTTGTAGGTATCTATACAAAGGATTTCTTCTTGCCCTGGTCCTTGTTTTATCCTGAGTTTATATAGAAATAAGTGCAGCTAAAACATTAATGCTACAGTTTGTTCCAGAAAATATACAACAGTGGGTAAAGGAGATATCTAAATACAATTATCCCCAATCCCATTACAATTCTAACATATTATCAAGGATCATATGGCTTGACTTTCCCCCAAATTATGATTTCCAAATTACTTGGACTACAATTTTCTTAATCCCTAGGTAGCATAGCTATCAGTGTGAAGAAAATTTATGAAAAAAAGTCTTCACCTAATAGACTTATATTTGCAAACTCAAATGCATTTTGTACTTTTTTCTGTTCTGAAATAATTATGGTTCATTTGTTTAAAAAAGAAAAATAAAGCAGATTCTTGGCAACAAAGCTGAAGTGAAACTATCTAGGATGCAAACGGAATAATCTTGTACAGTAAAACCCTAATTTATGAGACTTCTATTCAGCAGATGCAACAGATACAATTTTATTTTCCTCCAAATCAGTCGGAATAATTTATGTAATTTATATACAGTAACTTGTGATAACATGCATCACTTTCATATTTACCATATTTTTCAGAGTATAAGATGTAGTTCCCCCCCCCCTAAAACAAGCAGAAAATTTGGGTGCGTCTTATACACATCATAATTTAGAAAGATAGTAGAGGATAAGGAACACAAGAAAACACGGGCATCAACTCTTCAATGGTAATTCTCATAATGACTGGTTCTAATGGAAACATTTTAGAGAAAAGAAGTCGAATCATACATCCGAATGTAGCTTTTTCGAAGCTTTTTTTCAGTCCTAACGAGGCGCTAACAATCGGCTATGCAGGCTTTTTTCATTGTATTCTCTCCAAAGCAGCTTTTTTTCAGCCCCAAGTCTTTGCAGGCTTTGTTCATTGCTTCTATCAGCTGTGCTTTTGAAGCTTTTTTCCAGTCCTAAACAGGGGATAAAATAATGTGCTGAAGCTGACCAGATTAAGGATGCAAGCCAGATGAATACCTGGTAGGCAAATGTTTTCCCCTATTTTCCTCCCCAAAAAGTAAGATTCGTCTTATACTCTGGTACGTCTTATACTCCGAAAAATACAGTACTTGATTTTTTTATATCACCTGGATCAACTGTTATTATTTGTAAAGTGTCATCAACTGTTTTAATTTTGTGGATTCAGATTTAACCAATGACCCTTTCCCTGACTGGTCCTCTAAATCAGGCTGCTTTGTATCTGCAAATGCACAGAATCTTTTTCAGTAATTTATTTCTAATAATTTAGTTTTCACCTTCGATCTGAGAAATACCTTTGACTGCCCTCCCCTAGCTATGGAGAATGCAGTTCCATTGTGTTCATTGTACAGTGATGTGCAACTTTTTAAAAAATTCTCCCGGATTCGTTTGGAAACTTTTCATACCATCAACCATACAATAACTTAAAGTTAAAAGAGAAACTATTCCACACTATGGTTCCCACGATAGCACCCATGATGAAGATGTATATAAAATTTTGGGGTATAGTAACACCAATATACAAACTTTTTCCCATTTTCACCACCAAGTAAGGGATGGAAATTCCGAACTATTGGCGAGACTGCAAACAAACCAAAGCCAAATATGGATGAAATGAAGACTCTATGAATTGGGAACCCTGCCAATATTAAATGGAATTGTACAGCTTGTTTAGAAAGGACCTGCACTCTCTCTGGCATTAGATATTGCACTTAGATGAGGATGATTCCAGAGTACAAATTACATTAGTAGCCAAGGGTGCTAATATTGATATTCATATGTTCAGAAACAAACTTGCCTTTTTTATGCGCTGTTTAATTCTTCCCTGGAAAGCTGACAATCCGGGTTCGAGACCTGAGTGTCATGCAATGGGATAAGTACCTGTCTTTGCCTAGCTCCTGCCCACCTAGCAATTCAAAAGCATGCAAATGTCAGTAGATAAATAGGTACCACTTCAGTGGGGAGGAAACAGCACTCTGTGACATCCTCAGAAATGTCTTTGAACAATACTGGCTCACAGTATTGAAGCAGAAATGAACGCCACCCCTTACACTCAGCAATGACTAGCAGAGTAAAACCCACAGGGACTCATTTTACTTCCTAACTCCTCTCTAGATAACAGCATCACAGTTGAGAAATTCAAACTAACTTGGTAAGGGTATGTGTCTAAGCTAGGCAAACCAAAAAGATTATATCTACCTATCCTGTACAAATACTGTTATCTTATGTGGGAATGATCTTGGGAGATTGGAAGAATGACAGCAGACCAGATAATAGATAAGAGGCACCCAAGATGTGGCATGGCAAACATCTCAGAAGGGACCTTTCCTAGTCTCTTCAATGAAAAATCTTTGTCTCCTCTCCTGAACAGTTTTATTAGACTGACACATTCCTTTTATAAATCCAAATTAAGAAGACGTTCCAACTCACTCTTCTGATTTATTATTTGTACATTCCCTTTAATTATGAAGACAACAGGTGGTTTCATTTGTAAACCAGTAGTGTCATCTTTTTTTTTTCATTCTACTCTTTTATTCTGACATTTTAAAATCCGTTTTCAGGTTCACAGCATCTTTTTCCATGTTATTTTTGCAATTTATATATATTTTTAAACATTCTAATCAGCCTCATTCTCTCATTATCCAATAAAATCTGTTTCTTTTCTATATTATTGTAATATCAGGTAATCCTGTACCATAAGTAATTTCTGAGTATATTGTTCCCAACCAGATTTTACTTCTTCTGTAGTCACATTGTATTGTTCCATAGTACTGGATCTCTTTTCCTTTAATTGTAACTGGTAGGTCTCACTGGTTTCCTGTAATCAACCTTCAAGTAATTTCTTATCATCTGTGTGACTACAAATTACAGAGGGCTGTAAAGCACTATAAAGCGTTATATAAGTCTAAGTGCTATTGCTATTGCTTTCCAGAAGGATCTGTTGCCTCATAAAATCTCTCCTAATCCACTAAATGTATGCCAAAAATCTTCCTATTTTTCTTTCAGCAATAAAACAGCATTATGATAACTTAAAGAAGCCTTGACGGTTTTCTTCATTTCCCAATTCATGATCTTCATGGCATTCGAGCAATAGAAAACGATTGGCTTCTGATTCAAACTGTGTGATTTACTAGCAAAAAACGTTTTTAAAACATTTAAATATAACAAAATGTTACCATTTAGTATAATGAGGAAGAAAGGTAAGAGACCTTTGAAGATACCATCAAGGGTCCATAATGCTATTCTGAGTATAGGTCTCACACTGCCAACTCTAGCCTTGGTAGCCATTTTGGGTTTATGTAGTAAGCAACTTTTCTGATCTCATCTTTTAGGACTTGACCTCATATTTAGAATTTTCTTAGAATAATATAAAATGTATACATTTAGGAAAACCAAATGGGCAATGTGTGCGCATTCATGCATGTCTGTTTGTATACTGGAAATACTATATACGGTATATAAAAATTCAAATTTGGTCAACAGATGTCAGTCTTGCAGTATATTTTAATTTTTCTATATTAAATCTACACTTCCATCTTCCATGCTCATATGGGAACAGCTGTAGGAATGGAGATGAGAGATAATATTGCAATTTGAGTTTTTATGCAGCCAATCTGTAACAAAAATGGGCCAAACTATAGATGCCATCCTGAGACTTAAAACAATTGCAAGATTGTTCATTTTGTTTATGATCAGATCTAAAATTTCAGCAAATAAATATTCTTTTCTTCCAATCTTTCAAGTGATTTCCACAATTTCTGCTCTCAGGAAATTGCTTTGGCAACTTGCTGGATTTTTCCTAACAAGAAATACCATTCTAGATGTCACTCTGTAATTCCTCAGGCCTTAAGTTAACATCTTACCCACTAAGCAGATGGCAGGACCCTAGCAAATGTGAGCTTGAGGCATCAGCAAATGTGAGTTGCAAGGAACCATATTGTTTTGACTCAAGCATTTTGGAAAGCAACTGCAAGGCAGGAGTCAAAAGAATAAGATGGGATTGTTTCAAAGAAATCAACAGTGTCAAATACAATGAGGAGTAAATTTCTGTATTTTAGTTAAGAAACATTGGTTTATGTGGTCAGAATCAGGATAGGGAAGAAAGTGATAAAAATGATGGAGAATATGGAAAAGAAGATTTGATTCAGAGCAACAGGCACTACATAAGGGGAGACAGAGAAAACGATCAAACACTGTCAGAAATAAACTGATAACACTGAGTAGAAAGCTAGAAAGTATAAGGTATAGATCCTACAACCCACCTTATTATGATGAGATTCTCAAATCAAAAATCAAAGATCAGTAATCAACACTTTTGTCAATGAATTAAGAAAAACGGGAAATATTCTGAAGTTTTTGAAGAGCAAAATCATTATCTTTACCTTCTAAAACTACAGTCCACCAGTTTTGTCTCACAGAATTGGTAATAACCAAAGTCTTTCCTATTTTATTTGAAATGTACATGATAAATATTGACTGTAGCTGCACAACTCAACTACTTTATCCATAATATCACTCTGAGTTCTTTGTTTGACAAAGACAGAGGTTGTTCTTTCCAACAGACACTACAGGTAATACATGCCGACTTACTGGTGATAGTCAGAAACAAAAACGTTGTATTATTGAATGATCCCCAAGATTTGCAAGACTAGTACAATCAAAACAGTTCCAGAGTGGATAGAATTGTGTCCTTCCACAAATCATAATGAAGACTTAGTATGAAACATGAAGATATGCTACTACTATTTGTAGGAATTATATACTGTATTATTCTGATTTGATTTTATGGATTATACCTTCTTAAAGTATGGACTAAATTCAGTTATTTTGCTGAAAACTGCTTTCCATATAACATAGAAAGGCAAAATGTTTCTGCATTATTTTACTGTAGTAAAGATACTTCTGCGGTAGCTTCCATCTCCCAAAAAAATCATGAGACAAACTGATGGAGGATTCCTTGATTCTGTATGCATCAGTCTTTCTGGGAACCCAGCAAGTATCCATTGACAAAGGATCCACCATTGACCTGTGGGAGAGATCTAGGTGTCCTAGTGGACCAGCACTTAAGTATGAGTCAGCAGTGTGCTGCCACAAAAGTCAATGCAGTCTTAGGTTGCATCAAAAGAAGGCAAGCACCAAAATCACGGGAAGTGATAGTTCCACTTTATATTGCACCAATATGAGCACACTTGGAATACTGCATCCATTTTAGTCATCATGATACAAAAAACATGCTGAAGCACTAGAAAGAGTAGTGAGGAGCAACAAAGGTGACAAGGAGACTGGAGGCTAAACCATATGATGAATGGCTAGAAACTAGGTATGTTTAGCCTAACAAAGAGAAGACTTAAGGGTGACATGGTAGCTAGCTTCCAATATTTGAAAGGGTCACAAGAAAAGGAGGGATCAATTTATTCTTCAAAGCACCAGAGAGCAGGACATGAAGCAATGGATAGAAGCTTGTTAGAGGAAGAACCAACCTGGAACCTGGAGAAATTTCCTGACAGTAAAACAATTAGTAACTGGAACATCTTGCCTTCTGAAGTTGTGGGTACTCCATGGCTGTAAGAAAAGATTGCACAACCATTTGTATGGAATAGAATAAGGACTCCTGGCTTGGGCAATGGGTTGGAAGCAAAGACCTTCAAGATCTCTTCCAACCCAGGGGAGGAGCCAGCACCACAGCGCTGCAGAGGTGGACTCTCAGGGCTCTGAGAGGAATCTCTGGTTCCAGCTGTTTTCGGGGGTTTTAGGACCCAGATCCTTCCTGGAGGGAAGGGGAAAATACCGGAGTATAGGTTGGCGTGGGAAGGGAAAACGCAATTCC
>JANHFT010006642.1:16839-29070 GCA_032467955.1 Pseudoxenodon macrops | reverse complement strand
ACAAGATAAATTTGTCAAGAATGATAAGGTGCAACACGTAATGATACTCATAGGGTACAAATAAGCAATCAGGAAACTATCAATTTTTTGTTTTGTTATAAAGAAGATGAAAATAGGTACACCATTCACTAAAGGACTTTTCTTTTGATATTAATATAGATAATACAGAGAATGTGTATTATAGGTGAATGATATGGCTTGAAAAATGTATGTCATAATAAATTTCTATAGCCACCCATCTCAATGATTCTGATGATTAGAGTTTTCAGTTGTCGGTGGTTAAGCAACTTCCAAGCCCTTTAATTTAATTTTACACTTTAAAGCAAAGATTCTTTTTAAAGACAACAATCTGTAAATTGTAGATCTCACAAACCAGGAACACTAAATCCTAATTTATTTCTTTTCCCAGTTTATGTAAGGAGAGGGTTGTGCACTTGAGTTTGCTTTTAATACAAACACTTTTAATCAAAATCATGTTAAATAATGCCTTTAAAACATAAACTAATGGTTTATGTGGATCAGGCTAATATATTTTGTAGATAGCCATGACTCATAAACGTTTAGATGTTATCAATTACATTCAGAAGTCAATTGGATTCCTACATGATAAAGATATGGTTTGCTAACATTCCTAGGCTTTCCAGAGCCACAATATTCCCAGCTTTCCTGACCAAACTGGACAGATAGAAACTGAAGTAACTCAGTCCTACAAAAACCGATATGAAAATATGGCAAGCATAGGACATTTAGAATGAGTGTATAATTTCTGAAAAGGCTTACACATTGAAGAGAAAGTGCACAATCTCAGTATGTAGCAGTATTATATGAACTCAGTTATATTTGAAGGAATTCTTGTAGTTTACTGTAATGAAGGATCATTTGCAAGTGAAGTTTTTAGTTATTTTACTGTATATCTGAGATCTTATAACAACATACTGTGAATTAGACTGAGATAAAAATAGTGACCCAACAAATTTAACTGCCTGGATATTTCTAGTCTCAATCCAATATAGCAGTAATTCCAATGGTGCTGGAATTAATGTAGTTTAGTTTTGTAGTACAGGTTATATGTAAATTAATATGTGTGGCGAAACAAAAGAAATGAATGAAACATTATTGCTACAACTAATACGATATTGTTGGATAATATATAAAATCTAGGTTCATAATAAAGTACTGAGTTTAAAAAAACCTGCAAGTGAATAAACCTCTTTTCTACATAGATAAGGTAGAATTCATTTCTGAACTTTTGCTTTTATCAAAGTTGAATTGAAAAGCACAGGAGTGATGAAGAAGTATTCATACATGATGACATAGGAACCAACTTTATGCATGCATCCCAATAAATATTGTTTTGATATTTGTCATCTGTTGTGTGGTTTTTCATTTAGATAAAGCATGTGTTTAATCAGTGTCAGTTCTCATTGAAAATACATATGCTAGCAGTACAGATCAAGGTGATAAACTTTTTTGTAGGGAAAATCTATTTAGACACGTGAAAATAATGGATGAGATTGAAGCAAAGATGGCATAGCCAGAACAGATAAAACCACCATTCCTTCTCTTCCTATTACAGCTTGCACTATCTCACTTCAGATAACATTATTGGACAATATCAAAAGACTGAATTGATCAATAGCAAAAAGCTTTTATAATTAGCTTGAGGATCATGAAAGTAGACCAATGGCCACACATAATCTGGATTGCAGGTTGCCTATCCCTGTTTTCTTTGGAATTCATTTACAAGATAGCATGTTTGCAATGAATACCCTTGAATTCTTCTCATGATTTAAAATCCTATATTCTACGGATTCATCTGATTTAGGTCTGTCTTGGGTGGCAATTATGGTAGCTGCAAGCAGCCACAGCACTGTCTGGGCCTTTAGGAAATGTAAAGACTGTTCAGGCTTGTATATTTTCTAACTTTTGTTTTTTTGTGTGGTTCTTTTGCAATTTGAATGCCGTCATTGGCTCCATCAGTAAGCTAAGTAGGTTTGAAACTGACAGGCAGATCAGAGATAAAAGGGAGGGGGCTACAGACGGCATAAATTAGACTCATTTAATTTGAATCAGGAGTGACAAGTTGTGTTACAAAATTTGGTTCAGAAGCAAATTGATGCATCAACTTCTAATTGTAACACTTATATAAGCTATAACTCTTTAAGGGTATCTTTGATATACTAAAATGTGTCTGTGTGTGCTTCTCTATGCACACAATCATAGCTTGAATTTATTTTTTGCATGTCTGAAAGTGTGTTCCATATCCACAACTGATTTTTCAGACTATTGGTTTGATAAATTACCACATAAAACAATTAATATTGGTTTCTTTTATCAGAAACAATCTACTGAATGTAGAAAGAAAGCAAGTTATTGATGTAGAAAATGCCTCTTAGAGACAAGTACTGTCAGACTGACCACCATCATGGATGCTGTGAACCAGGTAATAGTATTATCTTAATACTAAAACTTCCACTTATGCAATTTTTTTATTCTTCACATATTAAGTCTTATTTTCTGTGAAATACTTGGGTAAAATATATTAATGTTACATGAAATTGTTTAGATATGGCATATTTATGTGTCTGGACTTGACAATAAGCAAAATGTGTAGTTTATTTTATTTATTTATTTGTACCATGCTTTTATTATTTTAACAAATAACTCAAGGTGGCAAACATATTCAATACACCTTCCTCTTACAATTTTTCCACAACAGCCCTGTGAGATGAGTTGGGCTGGCAGAGACTGACTGGCCTACAGTCACCCAGTTTGCTTCCATGGCTAAAATGGGATTAGAACTTACAGTGTCCTGCTTTCTAGTTTGGTGCTACTAGATCCAAATGACCAGCGTTCCAATACAGTTTTTGCAAATAAATAGCTTGATATATGTAATAGTATTTTATGTATTGAAATATAATAAAACAAATATGATTTTCAGGCTAAAACAGCTGTATACCTTTATAATTCAATTCGATACTGAGTATTTAGTATATATGCATATATTTTAGAAACTAAAGAAGGAAGTGTGTGTGTGTGTGTGTGTATTATGTGTGTGTATTATGCATGTTCTCTGAACATACACACTCTTAATGTTAGAGTATATGCTCCATTCAGTTGGAAAATCTGTGGAATAATTTTTATAAATATAACTATTGCCTATCCATGCTGACCAAAGAAATTGTGTCATTGTTTTCAGCGAGCTTTCTCTCAAGTAAATATCTATATACCTGAGGTAAAAGTTCTTGATTTTGGTCAGTTTTATGGTTGAATAGGCAGTGCAAAACTTTATATTAATTTTTTAAAAGGTGCTTTGAAACATTTGAGGGAACACATGTAGGACCTCTCTGTACACTTTTTCCCAGGTCCACATAATTTCTCTCTGCACCTGTCACATGATGTGATAGAATGTGTCTTCGAAGGGAGAGGTGATGTGATGGACTACAGTAACTGCAGACAGTTATCAGGAAGGAGATAGCATATTCCAAAGAAGGAGGCTAGACAAGGGACAATATAGTTTGAATCTGGATTGTGGAAAGAGAGAGAGATTTAAGATAGCCTTTCCCAGGATAATATAGATTTAGTCTGGCAGTATTCTGTCTACATGATGTAAGAAAAATAATTGAACTTTAGCTGGATTGTGCTACATTGTTCTTGGTCTAGTTTGACACATGATCCTAGGAAAGACACAGCAGTTTCAAGGAAATGCAGGGATGTGTCCAGCTCACAAGGATATTAGGATCAAGAGTGTCAAAGGCACTGAGAGATTAAAGAGTAAAATAATAGGTACATCAGCTAAATAATGTTTTGTTTAGATCTTCTACACAGGGTTCAGATTAGGAGTTCTAAGAGGCATTTATACTGCAGAGGTATTTTACATACTACAGATGTAATTTAAACTATTTATTTAAAACTAAAGGAATAAATTTATTTATAGTAAATCAATATGCCAATTATTGTAGAAGAATTGATTGCTTTACTAAAACATATGATTGATATACAGTAGATTTTTTTTAACGTGGCTAAAATTTTCCAACATAATCTACAGTTGAAAGAAATGGTTTTCTTGCAAAATAGTCTAAATTATTGTTGCTGTTGTTGCATTAATATCAATACAAATGATAAAGAGCTAATTATATGTTTCCTGTGATAAATTGTGTGCCCTAAAAGTACAATATGTACCTATTTGTATACATGTGTCGTTTTTGGAATTTGTGTTATATATGAAAAAAAAATTCTGTGTTATATGTTAACAAAATAGATTAGTACTTAATTAACAAAATGTACACTTGCTTTTCCTCAAAACAAAAGCATGAAGCACAAACAAAAACTGAAGCTGGAGAAATTAGTTAGTACTGGTGGCTTTTCAGACTACAGTGTATACCACCATTCGTGTAGAGACTCAATTAATTAACATTTCCATTTTCAATATTTTATAGTACGTGTGCTGGAACCTGGAGATCCACCTTTATTACAACAGCCTTTTCATACATCAAAATCTGGAATCCAGCAAATTATTGAATGTTTTCGATCAGGTATGCTTCCTTAATTTATTCCTTTTTTAATACATTTGGATACTTTCATAATTAATTCATTTTACGATGTGCAACCTTATTTGGTCTGAGGAGATATTTGTTGTCTGAATAGCATACCTAGAACTTTAAACTAAAAAAAGTAGGCAGTGTCAGGACAAAAAAATTAATGTAACTTAATGTAACTTTTAATGTTCATTTAATGCTTTTCATAACAACAGCATCGCCCAGAGCCCCTTTCTGAGACGAGTGGTTAAGAAATATGAAATATAAACTAATTAATTAATTTACTAACTTTTGGAGACACTAGAGGCTATAGGAATGACTTCAGAGGTTACAAGTTCTATAGTAATGGCAATAATAAAAGTAAAAACTTTGAATTCCATTTTATGTAAATAAATTTGAATACACATATCTTGTTAAATAATTTTATACAAAAGATCCTATTTATTTTTAAAACTGAATTTCAGTTTTTCTAAGGTTACATTCTGCTAGAAGTTTTAGTCACCATACACAGTTCAGACTTGCCAGAGAGGCCACAGATTTAAACAGACAAACAAGTTGGATAATTTAATTGTATTTCAAAATGTTTCTAATCCTTTTCACTGAAGTCCATGAATTGCATCTTTATATATGATACAAGTTTAATTGCAGGCCTTTCTTTGTGTTACTAGTTAACAAAATTCTAACAGCTTTAAACATTGTTTTCTTTTCTATGACTGTTTACTCTTTTTCTTTCCATTCCTAAGATTCCTACCCATAGTTATTGTTAGCTTTAGTTAGCTTATTTCTTTCCCCCTGTGTTTCTGATATTTGTAGTTCCTTATGTTTTATAAAATAGACTCCTTTCTTTCAAGGTGTTAGGATATACTTTTGTTTTAGGAGTCTTAAAATGTATCTACATATACTTTACATTCATTCTAAATTATGAAAACATCAGAGATGTCTTATAAATCTACATGGACTATCACATTTCTGTGAGGTATTTTAGTATATATTCACTACAAGTTAATATGACTGTAACGAATAATACTGCAATTAGATTGTTTTAAAATTGTCCTGGACCACTTGTCTCTTTTGATCTATCACTCAAAATATTTTCCCAATTTATAATATTTGTTTTTTTTATGTACACAATTTCTTATCTATGTAATAGTTGATTTAGAATAAGAGATAGGCTGCTCAGTCATTTTGAATATGTTTCAAGCATGAAACATTTCCAAGATTATAGAAGCAGTTCATTTTACACTTAAGTTAGTTCTTGCATATTGAAGACAGAGCATTTTGAACTCAAGGCAGCTTATTATTATTATTTGCTATAAAGGTGGTTTGAACTTGAAGCATTTTATAGTCCTCAGAGGCATTGAGCTTGTAACTTTTGTGTCATATCAGGCATATATATTTTAACTGAAAGTATGACTTATGTCATGTTCTACTTCGTGTTCCTACTGCTTAACTAAGGTATCCTTAGTTGACTTGCTGCAGTACATTTAATGGGCTTGTCCATCAGTTTGTCTGGAATCTGCATTTGGTGCAGAATATATCCTCTTATAATGAAATGAGATGAATGAATCAAAACACGAAGAACCCCAATTATAGAAGACTCTCCCCAAAATAGATAAAATATCTCCCAATATGTCTTCTTTCAGGAAACAGTATGATTTATATCGAAGACATAACTGTTCATTCAGGAAATTATAGTATAACATTCTAATATCAGAGTGCTTTTAATGCTTTCAGATTGCTATTTAAGAGTGTAGTTTTTACTGTTGATAATAGTAATAATTTTTTTTTTTATGTTTTCCCTTAAATGATTCTAGATTATCATAAAAGATTATCGGTACTTGTGACCTTTTAAATGACATAAGGTTTTTAATTTTATACAAACTAATAAAACTAACAAAATTAACAGGTTGCAGGCCTCACTGTGTTAAACAATAGTCATGTATTCCATACATTTCATGATGGCATTACAATATATCACTTTGTATGCTACTCACACACACAGCTGTGGGAGGGGCAGCCATAGATGGAAAGAAGAAAGGAAGGAAGGGAAGGAAGGAAGGAAGGGAAGGGAAGGGAAGGGAAGGGAAGGAAGGAAAGTAAACATTGTATATAACAGTCAAAATATTTGGATAGCCTAAACTAGAGAATGAAGAAGAAAAACTGCATTCTTAAACTCATAGATAGGAGCATGCATCTGCCAGTTAACTTATACCCGGTAAGCTTGTAGCCTGCAAACCAGATATTTTCTAAGCACATTGTTGAAGCAACCTTACTATTTTCAGGTAACGTGGCTTTTTTGCATGGATGAAATATTACCACACAATTGATTTGAATCCTATTGTTTTTGATAGTTAGATAAAACAATTATTTTTATCGTTTAGCTAACATCAGTTAAAGCTTTTGTCCAGGTGAACAAGTTAATATGCTGTCCTGGTAATTTTTTTTAATGATTTGTTTAGGAACTAAACAACTCAAGCATATTTTGCTAAAAGACGTGGATACCATTTTTGAATGCAAATTCTGCCGCAGTCTCTTCAGAGGGCTACCAAATTTGATAACTCATAAAAAATACTATTGTCCACCAAGTCTTCGGATGGATGACAGTAAGTTTATCTTCTCTAAATTTTCTTCCTCAGATGTTAAATGGGATAATGCTTTTAAGGATAGTGATTGTTAAAATGTAGCCTTTTTCTATAAAGCATACTTATATACTCTTAAAAATAGAATTTCTTGTATCTGTACTATACATTATGAATAGAAGATATCTCTTACTTACAGGACTTTCTAAAGAGTATGGAAAGGGGCAAAGGTAATGTTAAAAATATTGAGCAAATAAATTGACAGGTACTTAATTTAATTTAATTTATCTTCCAAAAAAAAACCAAACCCTGTGGTTGCACACTATATATAAGTGTTCTGTGAGATACTGTATGTGACAGGATTTTGAGCTACTCATTCCTAACCCTAACCCTTTCCTTCTGAACAAAGGGTGGTTAATGTTTCCAGAATAGAAAATGTAGAATATTAGTTGATTTGAATGTCTATGGAAGAGCGTTTATGGTGCTGTCTTCCCTTCTTATAATGTTGCCTTAATGTACTTTACTGTTACATTATTTTTAAAAAAATACACTTTTTAGTGACAGTTGTAAAATTGTCTAATTTAAACACTCTGTTTTATATTTTAGACTCTCCTGATATAAATGATAAACAGAGTCAAGCCATAACTGACCTCCTAGAAGCTATGTATCCAAGAGTGGACAAGCAAGATTATATAATACGTTTGGAACCTATAGAAACAAACCAGAATGCTGTGTTTCAGTATGTTTCAAAGGCAGATAGTTCAGTGGAGAACACTGATACAAACACTGTTCCTGACCAAGCTTCTGTAGAAACACCAGAACACACAACAGAACCGCCTCCTAAACCAGTGTCAGATACTTCAGAAACAAAAGCTGAAGAGACTCCTCCCTTAACTGTTGACAAGATAATGCCAACTCCAAAAGAACCTGCCCCATGCTCAAAACCTGAATTAGAATGTGATAACAATTCTGATTCTGGTCATCAATTAATTTGTTGCCTATGTAAAAAAGAATTTCATTCCAGACGCACCATACGTCGTCATATTAGGAAAGTCCATAAAAAAAAGATGGAAGAACTAAAGAAATTTATTCAAATTAAAAAAAGGCCAAATCAGACATCTGGAAGGGGTCGCAATAAGAACGTTTTGGTAACTTTGGGTAAAAGTTGCCCTTTGTGTACTAAGTCATTTGCTACAAAAGCTAATGTAAGAAGGCATTTTGATGAAGTTCATAGAGGACTGAGACGGGATTCTATAACTCCTGATATAGCTACAAAACCTGGACAGCCTTTATCCTTGGATAAAACCTCTGCAAAATCTGCTAAAACACAAAAAAAAAAGCCTTTAAAAGCTGAGTACAATTTAACTGCTTGCAAATGCCTCTTGTGTAAGAGGAAATATAGTTCCCAGGTAATGCTTAAAAGGCACATGAAAATTGTTCACAAGATAACTCTTTCTACTAAGAAGCCTAAAAGAGAGAGAAAGCCCAATGCAGAAGTGAAAGTGAAAATTGAACCAACAGAATCTGCAGAATCTGTGCCTTCCATCTGCAGTTCTTTGCAGAATGAAGTGAAGGGAATAAATAATTCAAATGAAAGAAAAAATGCATCATCCACTGAGAGAAAGAATGCAGTATCAAATGAAAAAAAGAAAACACCCACTGAACGAAAAGTCATATCATCCACTGGAAAAAATAATGTCACTCCAGCTAAAAAAAATAAAGTTAAGCAGACCTGTCAGAAATCAAAGCCAAATAACAAGTCTCTTGCAAGTGGTCTCAAAAAGCCCAGGAAGCCAAGGCTGTCGGTTGGCTTTGATTTTAAAAAGCTTTACTGTAAACTCTGTAAACGCCAATTTACTTCTAAACAAAACTTAACAAAGCACATTGAGTTGCACACAGATGGAAATAATATTTATGTTAAATTCTATAGGTGTCCCCTCTGCACTTACGAAACACGCCGAAAGCGTGATGTCATAAGACACATAACTGTAGTACATAAAAAGTCTTCACGTTACCTTGGTAAGATAACTGCAAGTTTAGAAATCCGAGCAATAAAAAAACCTATTGACTGCATTCTAAAAAAGGTGGCAAAAAGAGGCCCTCAGAGGGATGAAGGTAAACAGAATGGTTCAAAACAAGACATTACCTCTAACTCGCCAAATAAAAAATATGAAGGAACTGATGTTGGCATTGAAGTGAAAGTCACAAAAAACTTTTCTCTGCACAGATGCAATAAATGTGGAAAAGCATTTGCCAAAAAGACTTTCTTAGAACATCACAAGAAGACTCATAAAGCAAATGTGACACATTCACCTGAAGAAGACAACAAAACCAAAGGCAGAAGTACAAGATCTAAAGCTCTTGTCTGTTGAAGAATACTAGTGCCTTCTTAAATACATGCCTAAATTTTCCATTGGTACTTAGAGTGCAATGACATTTTTTATAGATCTAATGCTTCAGACAGTAAAAGACTATTGCATTCATTAAAAAAAGAGTTTTAAGATTTTTTTTCATGACAGTGAACCTAAAAACAGTTTAAGTTAATAAACACATGGTTCTTCAAAGTTTAATATTATATATTAGTATTTGCATAATATTTAGTTAATAGTTCCATTGTTCCAAATGATTTTTAAAATTAACTTTGCACTTCATTGGTACTGACCAGGCACGGCAAGCATATATGAACTGAAGATCTATGGATGTGATGTTGCCTAAGTATGTTGCTTTAATACATTAGGAAACATTTTTGGCATAGAATTCAGAAAATGCATTTGTATTTTAAATCAATGGTATATAACCCTTAAACCCTAGAGTTAATACTTTTGTATTTAAACCACCATTCCTTTTGTATTAGGAGAAGATTGTCACTCAAAACTTTTTTATTTTATTTGAGGAATGTTTTTGGTACTTGGTTATTTTTTCATGAAATTTTAACTTTTTTTTAACAGAATTAATTTGGACTGGGTAGGGGTATCAGATAGCCTATTTTATTTTATGTAATGAAAATATGGACCAGTTCCAAATTACCTTGCTTTAATTGAATAATCTTGGACAACCAGCAGTTAAGGAAAGAATAGTGTTTTTTTAATTTCTATGAAAGAAAAGTTTTTTCAATTTAAGAGAAATGTGAGTGTATCTCAGTAAACAGGTGCAAAGACTCCTTTAATTGAAGGTAACTTCATAAAGTTATATTACTTGTGAATTCTGGTATTAATATTTAAAAATTATGTAAGACAAGTTTCCAAGCATTTGAAAACTTTTCAGGTTGGTTGAAAGGTTGGTTGGTTAGTTTTTGTTTTGTTTTCACTTTTTATAAAAAATTTAAAAAAAGGATCTTTAAACCAGTGATGATCTAGACTTTTGACCCTATATGTTATTTTTTCCTTTCCCCCATATTTAGAGGGGGACTCTTCAGCCAGTGAGGGAAGTGATACAAAGAGAACACAGAATTTTTAGTAAAGGTGTCCCTTCCTATCCTATAGATAAAAGTTTCTACCGGATCAAAGAATTATGGGTATCAATTGAATGTTTCCTCAGTTTTTACCCAAATAAGCAACCAGCTTATCAGAGACAGTCTGAGTTCTATGTGGTAAGCTTATATGCTACTAATGAACAAAAAACCTTTAAAATTGGTTATAGTTAATATTATATATGTATTTTCCCTTAGCTCAAATAATGTGATAATATTTGAAATTAGATCCACTAAAATCTAGAATAGTCCTATGAGAATAAGCTATTTTCAGACTAAATGTGTTGACTCTTAAACAGTGTAACATCTCGTCCAACATTTTCAACAAAATAAAACTTTATTAAAAATAACACCTAAAATTAAAAACCAGTTGTTTTACTTGATGCAGTTCCGGAGTGCTAGTAATGAAATGAACATTTTAAAAGGAAAGTTTGCAAACGTTTTAAAATGAAATTACCACCTAGAACATGTGCTTCATAGGTGTGGTCCTTACTTTATTCTGATTTTACGGAAAAGAGTTTATGTTTGTTGTGATATACTACTAAGCAAATGCTTTGTGATGTACTTAAAATATTTTTATATATATAAATGAATGTATATGAGCAGTTTTCTTAGTATAATTTGAATGAATTGTAATATAGCATTTGCTTTACATTCAATTCATGGTTGAGTAATTTTGGGGAGTATTAAATCTGAATTGTACTATCAAAATCTATAGTGATTTTGAATGATTAGCACATTCAACAGTTTTTCATATGGAGGTTTACAAGCTACCCACATTCCCCTATTTTAATTGTTCTTTAAAAAAAATAAAATTACACACAAGCACTTTAATAGCCAGAGTTTAAATTTCTTTTAGTGATTTCTTCTAAAGACATTACACTAATATTCCTGTGAAGATAGTTTTTTTTTTTTGTAGTATATTCATATTCATATATTTGTTTTGTAGTACGTTAATTATTGCCTAAGAAGAATAGTACAAGGATTTTTTTGTTTTGCCCACAAAATGTTGAATGACCACTTTAGGTAGCACTTGACTTTTTTTGTAAAGTTTATAAGGGGCTTGCTCATTATTGTCTATTTTATAATCAGTTCTATAGCAAAACAGTAGCACACCTTCCATTATGAATTTTTGGTAGGTTTGTGCGCCTTTTTAAAAGATTTAGAAAATGTTTAGTGATTTGTGTCAAATTGCCAGATACAGAATATCAGAAGAAATTCCGTTTCTAAAATACTGATTGACTCCCTTGCTAAGGGAATGCCTTGTGTCCATATAAACCTTTTTGTACAAAATATATCTAAAATGTTGTTCATAAATAAAATAAAAATATTCTTTTATGAATAGATACATGTTTTACCTTTTAGTGCTTTGCACTAAAAAACTGTGAATGGAAAATGGACTGTAACTTCTTTCTGGAAATGTTCTATGTTGAATGTACATGCTTGGATAAATGTACTTTATTTGAATAAACTGGAAATTATTTCAGCTAAATAGATTTTGGCTCTCTTTATCAAATGCATCGTTGAGATATCGTTTATACAGGTGAAACTCGAAAAATCAGAATATTGTGCAAAAGTTCATTTATTTCATGAATGCAACTTAAAAGGTGAAACTAATATATGAGATAGACTCATTACATGCAAA
>JANHFT010006641.1:36742-54919 GCA_032467955.1 Pseudoxenodon macrops | reverse complement strand
CCACCTCTGTCTGGCCCCAGAGTGGGGTGGGAATGGAGATTTTGCAGTATCCTTCCCCTGCCACACCCACCAAGCCACAGCATGCCCACCAAGCCACACCCACAGAACCAGTAGTAAAAAAAACGGATTTCACCACTGTCCATTTTCTTCTGGGGACCTCTAGATATGCTTAGGACAGGGGTGTCAAACTGAAGGCCTGAGGGCTGGATCTGGCCCGCAGGGTGCTTAGATTTGGCCCATAGGCTGCCCTGGAAACAGCGAAGGACTGGCCTGCAGTGCCTCTGCCAGTGAAAACGGAGCTCAGGAGGGCTGTGTGCAGCCCTCCCGATCTCTTCTTTAACTGGCAGAGGGTTGCAAGAGGCCATCACAGCTGTAAACGGAGCTCAAGAGCCCATTTTCACTGGCAGAGCACTCGGGCCTCCACAGGCGTCCCTGATATGAATGACATCAAGCTGGCCAAAGCCACCCCAGCTACCCCCTCCCCCTGGCTCCCTGAGGTCAAACACAACCTTGATGCGGCCCTCAATGAAGTCGAGTTTGACACCTCTAGTTTAGGATGTCCCCAAATATAGCATTGCTGAATAGGAATTAGAGTCCCAACATACCTGGAGGATACAATATTGGGAAAGCTATACTAGTTTATGGTCCTTTTTCTCCCTTTAAAGTTGCAATATAGTTGCCCTCAGTTAATGACCATTCATTTAGTGACCATTCAGAGTGCTGAATGAGTGGTACTTGCAACCAGTCCTCAAAGATCTGGCTGTTGCAGCATCCTCATGGTCACATGATTTCCCTTTGCGATCTTTCCTGCCAGGATCCCACAAGGAAAGTCAATGGGAAATCCCGAAGGGAAACTCACAAGTCCCATTGCTTTTCCCCCTGAGCGGCTTCTATGTAGTACAAGATTCCTGTAATCGTCATCCACCAACAGTACCCCACATCCACATTCTGTAGCCCATGCACAGTGCCACAGCACTCCACACCTGTCTAGCCATGCTCATGGAGCACTGCAGCATCCCATCCCCCCCACCTGCCCGTGAAGGAACACCTTTTCCCATATATACCTAGAAGAAGTGGCGCAGTGGTTACAGTGCAGTATTGCAGGCTAATTCTGCTGACTGACTGACTCATTCTGCCAGCAGTTCGAGTCTCAGCAGGCTCAAGGTTGACTCAGCCTTCCATCCTTCCGAGGTTGGTAAAATGAGGGTTCAGATTGTTGGGGCAATAGGCTGACTCTGTAAACCGCTTAGAGAGGGCTGTAAAGCACTGTGAAGCTGTATATAAGTGCTATTACTGTTGCTACCCTATGATTTTTTTGAGTTATGGGGAATTGCTACCCAGGAGTAGGTCTCTACCAGTAGTGAGCTTCCTGATTTCCTTTCCAAAGAATTACCCCTGCACAATCTTTTCAGTATCAAGCAAAACTATTTCATTTTTTAAGTCTTTGAATAATAATACTGCTGTGGCCTTAAATTTCTATTGCTACTTTAATCTCTGTGATTGTTACGTTATTTCTTAAGGTGCCTTGTTGAGCTCTGACCCAGCTATTGACCAGATACCAGTGGGAGGGAGGTGGTGGAGCTGAAGGAGGGCAGCCACCAGCAGATGGAAGATTTTTCTGTCTTTAGATATTATTCTGTACAGTATTATATATAAAACATATTTGTCTAAAGCATTTTAGAAACTCTGAAGATAGAAGGAAAAGCAATGCATGTTCTTCACTCCCTTGGAATTAAAGGAGACCTTCCGAGTAAATTCATGAGGTTAGCTTCCCAATCTCAGGATGCCTCTTACGCATTAGACATCCGTCACTCAGCAATTGTAGTAAGTAATATTTGTGTGCATATGAATCTTTAAAGTGCCGCTAGATTCTTGGTTTGAGTTATAATGAACAAATGCCACAACGCCTTTGGCAACAACCTTATTTAGTTTTGAACATTTGGATTTGTTACAGAGAACACTAAGAACCAAAATGGTACTTTTCTGTCATTTCCGCAGTCCTGGAGGCTTGTGCTGCTTAACAGAAATTGAGGAGAAAGTAGTCTTTGTTTAGATATTTTTAAAAACATTTTTTTTTCCTTCTGGTTAATTTTAGTAGGCGATACCAACACTAGGAGGTAGTGTATCAATTGGCATAGGGAGAGAGACTCCTTTCTGGGATCATGTAGAAAAGACAAACATTTCTGGAAGCAAGGCTGATTCTACCCAGGCCTCAGAGTGCCCTGCTGGGGCTAACCCTTCTGGAAGTACCATTAAGGATTGATTTATGTCACCTGGGTGACATCTTTTTATTCTTTAAATGTTACTTGTTTTGCTCAGAGGTGTTAAGGAAACGCATTCCCACTGGGTTCACACATTTCACAAAGCCATTATTTCTTTAAATATCTTTACTGAATAGACTAACAAAATTTTGGCTGGAGTTATACATTGTGCTAAACAGTAAACTACAGTTCATAAACAAACCCATGTGTTTTGTTACATACAGGACACCAAGCCAAAACAAACAAACTTATCGGGTAGGGGTAAAAGCAGCCTAAATATTATACACACTAATATTATACACACTAAAAATTACCAGAATCTGAGGTGAATGGTTCTCATATGGCAAGAAAGAAATTAGGTAGGTAGGAAGGAAAGAAGGAAAGAAGGAAGGAAGGAAGGAAGGAAGGAAGAAAGAGAGAGAGATAGATAGATAGATCTTAACTGGGTGGTGAAAGGGGCTCTGGATGGTCAGCGAAGATACTCTGCATAGGTATTCATTACTTATTAACATAAATGCTCATAGAATTGCATTCCAAACGATCCAGCTCTTTTTCCATTTTGTTGGCATTTCTAAAACTGTGGTCAAAAAGACGCTTGTTTTTTCCCTACATAGTCCCTTGAATATGCTCTCAATTCTAGCCATAGAATTAGTTTCTTCACTGGCTTCCAGGTGCATTGGTCAACAGCAAAGCCCATAGTAAGTTAAAACTACAAAATGCTGAGTACTACTTTATTAAATGGATTTTTCAGAATATTGTGTTTGGCAAGGTTTAGTTTGATGATAGCTTGACTAAATGCCCCATTACTGTTTGTATTTTTTTTAGTGGGTCAATAACCTAGAAACGGATGCTATGTATAACAAGTGGCCTTCAAGTTTTCAGGAACTTCTCAAACCAGCCTATGCAGGAATGATGCGACAGATTAGACGGAATTTATATAATATGGTAAGTGTGAAACATGTTGTGTGTGTGAGTGAGTGAGTGAGTGCATTTGTGCATTATTTTAAATATTTTTAGTAGGGATATATTAGAATTGCATCTTTAGTATACAAAAAAACCCCACAGAAAACCTTTCCTTGGCACATTTTCTTCAGCAATCCACTTATCTACGTAGTTATGAATGCACCACTGAACTGATTGCAAAGTATACCCAGCAGTGTACTTCTGATAATCCTTACAAAAGCACAGCCGTACTTTGACAGCATTTCCCTTTTTAATTTAGCAATTGGTTGTTTCCCCATGATTTATAGAATAAATCACAATCAGCGAGGTAGACATGTGAACTTTGTCTTTACATCTGACTGGAATATGTAAGAATTCTAACTATCTAGTCCTATTGAGTGCATGAACCAGGACAGTCTGTACCAACAGAAGTTTCCAGTTTATCCTTGAATGCTTCCTTGGGGCTTTCAATGTATATTAGTAGAGGAAATAGAAGTTACAAAAGGAGTGTGAACCATGGATATACAAAATGTTCTTCTCTTGTAGGTCCTTTTTATTGACCCTCTCCAGGAAGAAGCAGCTGGTTTCCTTAAACTTATTGAGCTAATCTACACTCAGAAAGTACCTCTAAGGTAAATTAACACTGAAATTCTACCTGAAATTAAAATAGTAAAGATATTTCTCTTCAACTTTCTTCATTTTCAGAATTGTGGCAAAAAACCCTATAGAATTAGTACAATGTTATTGTGTACAGTTTCCCTATATGAGTATTGACTAATATAAAGAGGAAAAGTGTTTGGGCAAACCTCAGTTTGACAAAATAACTCCTCCATGTCAAAGTTACAGCTAGAGAGATGATTTCTATAGGCATTGATTACACTAAAACTGACAAATATTGAGGAATTTAAGGATGAATTTACACATCCTTAAAGCTGAATAATGATAAAAACAATCCCATATAGTTTATTTCCTGTAATTTTGGAAATACAAACCATGGTATAGCCTTCATCAGTGCTTTGAAAGAACTTTGTTTGCTATGGTATCATTGATTTTACATGTCGATGGAGATTCTCAGTAATCCAGGTCATGGTTGTCCCACAGGTGTTTTTTTTCAAGAGGCAACTGGACTTTCTGGTTTTTCTTTGAAGACGTTTCACTTCTCATCCAGGAAGTTTCTTCAGAGCTTCTTCAGCTCTTGAATGAGAAGCAAAACGTCTTCAAAGAAAACCCAGAAAGTCTAGTTGCCTCTTGAAAAAGCATCTTTGGGATATTGACTTTACATTTTATCATAGGTAATTGGCATAAAATGTTAACTTTGTGTTCATTTTAATATTTTTGAATCTTGTTGGAATATTACAATTTATCTTTCTTGACGAAGACCTAACATGTAAGTGACATGTTTTAACCTGTTTTTAGTATAGTTGCATTTAATCTTCTTTCAGCATAGTTGAATATGGTTTTGCAATTCTCACAATATTTCTCTCTTTTTCGAGCAGACTTGGCTTTGTTTTCATCTTAAATACCGATGAAGTGGTTGATGGAAACAAGGACGCAGGAGTTGCCCTGTGGAGAGCTTTTAACTTTATTGCGGAAGAAGTGGATAACCCTCATGCTTTTGTCTCCTTGCTTTATGTTAGTGTTTGTAAGAAGATTAAAATATTGCTTTATTTAAGGTTAGCCTTACTTTCTTTGAGATGCAAAATAGCCAAAGGATAGCATTGCTAAAAACTTGCAGGCAGTTTGCAAATAATCAGGCATATGCAGGAAATGTCACATATTTCAGGTGTATAAAGAATACCTTAAAGGTAAAAAGCAAGGCAAACTCAAACCTAGTGGGCATGAAATTATGACATATCTTTCTGTCTTCCATATTAGAGCAAAATGTGAAACTTAATGAAGAGAGAAATTAATCCTGGCAGAAGTGAATGGGGTATCCATACTAGGCAGTTTTAGTTAAGTCCCTCAAAACTACTAGCATTTAAATATCCTTTGTATAAATCCAAGTTGTAGTTCCTTTTATAACAGGGGTGTCAAACTCAAGGCCTGTGGGCTGGATCTGGCCTGTGGGGTGATTAAAACTAGCCCCCTGGGCTGGCCTGGAAATACCAAAGGATTGGCCCGCAGTGCCTCTGCCGGCCAAAATGGGCTATGGGGGGGGCATTGGTAGTGCCTGTTTTTGGGTCAGCAGAGTGATGCTGGGGGCCATGGAGGCGGAAAATGAGTGAGTGAGAGAGAGAGAGAGAGAGAGTGTACGGCCCCCTGTGCTCTGTTTTGGCCGGCAAAGTGCCAGGCAAAAACCAGGGCGCAGGGGCACGCACACGACCCTCCATGCCCTGTTTTGGCCAGCAGAGTGCTGCCTGAGGTGTCCGTCCTGTCTCCCCCCGCCCCGCTAGCCCGCAGAGGAGAACTACAGTGCTGATCGAGCCCTTGAAGAAATCCAGTTTGACACCCCTGTTTTATAAGGTCCAGCATGTGTCCCATCTAAATATTTAGGGATAAATAAGAAGGAAAGATGTGGGATAGGCTGGATTTGATCTTTTTAAGATAATATAAAATTTAAGAAGGGCTGTGAAATTATAGGAAGAAAACACTCCATAGACCTTCCACTGAGTAATTGCAGAGTTCTAAAGGAATTTCCAAAAAGGCGATTTAAGTCAGCAAAATGAGAATCTCACAAGATTCTTTAAGACTTGAGATTGTCCACTAAAATTCGCTTGCAATAGATTCAGGGCCAACAAAATAAAATACTATGTGTAATACATTATTATATTTGCTATCGTATGATGTATAGTAGTAATATTCACTTATTTGAGGTGGCTTAAATGGACATTGTCAGTTTATCAATCCTTTTAACAGGAATTTCAAGCAGTTGAGTATTGACAGGGTTGGAATCAGAATGAGAACAGTAGAAACCAACTGTTTCAAGTGGCACAAGATTAAAAAAACCAACACCATCTTAAAATAGGAGATAACTCCTTCAAAGCAGAGCAACCTATATGAGATGTCATCTGGATATGGATTAATAGTAGGGAGGGGAGAGAGTTAACCAGTGTGAGTGTTTTCTCTGGAGGAGGCTGACTATGTACCATCCTAAATAAGATTCCTTTTCTAAGGAGGAATAAAGATGTTACAATAACATTTGTTAGATACCGTATTCCATTGGTTAGTAATTGCTGGCTATGATTTTTTAACATATGAGTTTAAGAGTTATAGGCTACTGCATTCCCAATCCAGAACACCGGTTTGTTAATGATTTCCCTTCTATTCTGCCGATGAGCTTCCTAAAAGCCTCTGGCACGTCATCAAGATTAAATCTGTCTACCTCAAAGGGATTTCTATCATCAAGTAATTCATTTAAATCTTCATAAATTGTAAAAGGACTGTTTTGGGGCACATGGAGTGCAGAACAGAACAGTAAGCAAATGAATTTTAGGGAAACAGATGTTATTTAATTGAACAATATGGTCCTAGAACAGGATGGGCATTGAAGATATTTGAAATTTAAAACAAAATTTCCCATTCATTTCAGATAAAATGGAAGCAATGGACTAAATATACAAGCTCCCTAATTTTAGACATTTTGAAGCCAGCAAGAGTCCATTCTTTTCTAAGGAGACGATACACAAATATATAAAATTGTATGCCAGTAATAGACATGTTTTCATTTCTACTTTAATATGCAGTGCTTCATTTAGAACTGTTAGATTGTACACCCACATTTTAACTTACACAGGTTTTTTACTTACACAGACTTTCTCACATGCTGTGAAAGTTTTAATATGGCTACATATGTAGAAATTTACTATTTTTTTGGGCTCTGGTTGAACGTAAATGGTTGGTTGCCTGATTCATTTCATGGCTAGTATGGAAGATAAATACTAGTTTAATATATGCACTATACTTTTCCTTTTCCTTAGAGAGTACAGAAATGAAGAGTGAGTGCATTGAAGTATAGTTGGTTGAAGACATTACAGGTAGCCCCCAACTTACAACAGTTCATTTAGTGACTGTTCAAAGTTACAAAGGCACTGAAACAAGTGACTTATGACTGTTTTTCACACTTATGACTGTTGCAGCATCCCCGTGGTTACATGATCAAAATTCAGATGCTTGGCAAATGGTTCATCTTGGAATGTCCTGGTGATCATGTGATCAGCTTTTGCAACCTTCTAGCAAGCAAATCAATGGGAAATCCAGATTCACCCAACAACCATGTTACTAACTTAACAAATTAGATGTTTCACTTAACAACGGTGGCAAGAAAAGTCATAGAATGGGGCAGCTTTATTTAAATGTTTCACTTAGCAACATTAATTTTGGGCTCAATTGTGGTCATAACTCGAGGGCTACCTGTACTGTTGAAAACTGGCTAATAAGGATGAATCTGCAAATGGATGATAGGAACTTTTCAAAACTGTTTGTAGTATAAATAATAAAAGTGGAATGTAATCGACATGTTATTACATATGCCATTGTGTTGTAACAGTAGGATTGTATCATTTATCTTTCTTTTGCTCCCTTCAATTAGATGTATCGTCAAGTACAAGAGGGAGAAATCCTTTCGGTGGACAACGTGAAGCGTTTTCTTTATAGACAGTTTCCTCGAGCTGATATGGAGGAGATTCTGGGTCCTGACTCTGATTATGATGACAAGAGAAAGGTAGAAAGAGTTGAAAGTTGCAGAATGAAATACAAAGTAACTAAAAGATTCATAGCCTGGTGTCTTCATAAGTGAAGACACAAGTCAACCATTTCTGTGTGTCTGGCACTGAAATTGTTTTGTGGGGGGAATAAATGAGGAAGTTTGTTATTTCTTTGTCTCTAGAACCTTACCCCATAGCATCCATATAGCAAGAGATAATTTAGCTGGGAATGGTCACCATCATAAATATCTTCAATTAATTTGTAATAATATCCTGATATCAGAGACCAGAAAATTACATGATTCTACCGTAATACTTCTTGGTACTAAGCCATGTCGTTCTAAACAAAACTTTTGAGTCCTAGTTGGCTGTTCTTATTGTCACACATTTTTTTGGGAAACCAGATTATCTTCTGGCTGTCTAGAGCTTGAAATGTGTTCGAATATTAGTAGCTCAGATTCGTTGTTAGGCTGTTGGTTTGTGCTCCAAACTTGGCAATTTGGTTGCAAACGTTTCATCACCATTCGAGGAGACATCGTCAGTGCGTTTTGAGTTGTGCTGGTCTGTCAGAACACAGGTCTTTAAATACCATTTTATCAGATGCAAATTAGTCTGAATGTTGTTTGTTCAGATATTTCTGAGTCAATATCTGATTTCAGGCTGTGTGATTGGCTGGTTGTTGTTGCTAGGCTATAGTTAAGTACTGTCTGTGTGATGCAGATTAGGATTAGAGTTGTTTATCTGTGTGCTTCTGATTCTTGTTTGATAGTTTGAGTGGCTGGCTTTCATTCCCCACTCCCAAAATTGCTTTCTAGAAAGTTGTAAGGCAGTCTTCTGGTATCGTTCTTAAACTCATCTTGAATTACATCGGCCATGTAGCCTAAAATAACTGGAGGCTTCAGATGGGGGAATATTGTTGAAAGGGAAAGATAAACCATTTTATTCTTCCACTGTGCAGTTTATAGATGCTTTGGGTTTATTTTTTTCTTTATATTAATCCCGTTTTCACACAGTCTTCGATCTGACCTAAGCGTAGTACATAAAATTATCTGCTACAATGTCCTACCTGTCAATGAATACTCCAGCTTCAACCACAACAGTACACGAGCACACAATAGATGCAAACTTAAAGTAAACAGCTCCAAATGTGATTGCAGAAAATACGACTTCAGTAACAGAGTTGTCAATGCCTGGAATACACTACCTGACTCTATGGTTTCTTCCCCAAAGAACCCCCAAACCTTTAACCTTAGACTGTCTACTCTCGACCTCATCCCATTTTTAAGAGGTCTTTAAGGGGCGTGCATAAGCGCACCAGCGTGCCTACTGTCCCTGTTGCCGTTTATTCGTATCCATTTCATGTATTCATAATCATGTTTATACTTATATCTGTTATACAATACATGCTTGATGAAATAAATAAATAAATAAACAGTCAGCTACCTTCTGTGTAACTGTGACATTCCCGATTTGTTTAGGCAGGAGCAATGTTTTATAAGAAGACTGGCCTGGGCCCATTGCCTCAAGCTCTCTTTAATGGCGTGCCTTTTAACAGAAAAGAGATGAATATTGCAGAATTAGAGACTTCTCTGCTGAAGATCATAGATGCCACAGAAGCTTTTCAGCGGGCAGTGTCCACGGTACGTTTTTTTTTTCCTTTAGAAGACAAGAATGTCCAATGAAATATGAGCTAATACAGTGTTTCTCAACCTTGGCAACTTTAAGACTTATGGACTTCAACTCCCAATGGCTGGGGAATTCTGGGAGCTGAAATCTACATGTCTGTTCTAACCTAGGCTTCCTGAGTCAGTAAAACACATGAGTACTCTCAAAAACCTCTGTTTATTGCAACAGCTGTGAATTCTGTTCATTCACAGATAAGTCCCAAATAATTGTAAATAGTCCTTCGGGATAAGTCTTTCGGGATAATCACCCACCTTTATCGCCCTTGACATGCTGCCAAAGACCTAATTGGCAAAGCCACACGGAGTCCAGAATCAAACAGAGCTGCAAACTTTGAACAGAACTTAACAACGTTGCTTCCTGCAAAGGCCCACATGCCTTTGCTCCTCTTTTAAGTCTTATGGGAGGGGCCAATCATCTCCAAGCCTTACTCCCGAGTCACCCCTTTTGTTTTAACTGTTTTTGCCTTCTGGCAGCTCTGCGCATGCACGCACTAGAAACAGGGTCCCCCTGTTCTTCTGCCTCTCTGATGTCCGACTCTGGAGGCTCCGAAGTCCACCCATAACTCCCAGATGGCCCTGGCCCCATCTCCAATGCAGAGCCCTCGTCCGAGCCTTCTCCATACTCCAGAACTGGCCCATGTTCCTCTCCAGCATCCTCGCTTTCCGACTCTGTTGCCAGCTCCACAGGCCGCTGGCGGACTACAACGTCTTCAGATGTTTAAGGTTGAGAAACACTGAGCTTATGTATTGCTTCAGTTATGTTTATACGATACATATTTCATAAAGAATTGGTTTGGAGTTAATGTTGCAAACATCTAATTATTTTAATTCGTTGTCATGATTTTGAAGCTTAATCTATGCTGATTATTGATCTAGCGGTTAAGGCACCAGACTAGAAAGAAGGAGATTGTGAGTTCAAGTCCTGCTTTAGCCATGCACCCAGCTGGGTGACCCTGGGCCAGTCATTCTCTCTTAGCCCAAATCACCTCACAGGGTTGTTGTCATGAGGAAAATAGGAGGAGGGAGGCTTGTTAGGTATGTTTGCCACCTTGAATTATTTGTAAAAAATAATAAAGGTGGGATATAAATAGCCAAATAAATAAATAACACCTTAGAATGTAATTATGTACTTGTTATGTTTTAAAACGATTGGAGCCATTGCACCCTTTAGAAATGTTTAGATGTTTAAAATGCTTAAAATGTTCTATTTAAGGCAATGGAAGATGAGAAAATATTCAGTTCTGTGCTTCATTTTTAAGCCAGACATGAAACCCATTTATCTTGATTCACTAAGCTGTAGCTTGCTCCCTCATATTTTGTTGAATACCTTATAGCTGACTCAGATCACACATTACATTAAGCTATAAACTATGGTTTATCATTCAGAATAGTTTGTAAGTACTCAGTATTACAGTACTCAGTATTATCTCTTTCTATTCTTGGATGGTTAAAAAAAAGTGCCTTGAAAATCCCAGATTTCCAGGCCTTCTCTAAATGTTTGTGCTGGAAGAGAGGAGGTAACACTTAGTTACGGTACCTGAAAGGCTTGATAAAATCAAGCTGAACTAAGATATCCATTCATCCATCAGCAGAGGTGGGTTCCTACCGGTTCTATCCGGTTCTATAGAGTAGGTAGTAACTCCGCGATGATGTCACGGAGTCGGTTCCTTCAGTGTCTTCATGGGCGGCGCCATTTTGGATTTTGCTTCTGCGCATGCGCAGAAGCTATTTTTTTATTGTTGCACTCGCGCACTATGCATGTATGCGCTTGAGGCGCAACCCTGAGCGAACCGGCAGTAAGAAGATTCAGAACCCACCTCTGTCGATCAGAGGTTGCACACCCTGATCTCAAGTTAAGGGGAAGCTATATTTAAAACTGTTAATGCTGTGCAAATTAAACTGTTATTCTGATTGCAGGGCTTGCTACATGACCATAAAGATGCAGTTGATTTCATCATGGAGCAACAGAATGTAGTTTCGCATATAAATGATAGAATTCTCGGTGATGAAAAAAGATACTTGAATTTTGAATCCCCATCAGGTAAACCAAATGCTCAGTTTCCTTCCTCTGGTTTGTTTGTGGAGAATTCATTTTGATACCATGCTTGATGTTACGCCGCATCTTGAATTTTTTTTTTTTTTTGCAGTTCCTATAGATGTGAATGACCACTCGGCGTTTTTCTTTTTGGACTCTCAAGATAAAACATTTGTTATTTCTGAAAACATGAATTATATTACAAAGCAAGGTAAGCTTCATTACATTTAATCTTATTACTGATTCTGTATACACACTGATTGTAAAATCATAATCTGGGATGGTTGACGCTTAAATGAAGCCACCTGGTAATTTCATGCATCAGCAAAGAATTGGGCATCATCAAGTTGCTGATGAGAACCAGTTACACATCTCATCCCCAGGTTGAACTGAAAATGCCATCAAGGTACAGTTGCAGACAGTACTGGAGGCTACTAGAATCTGGATGAAGAGGAACAAACTTAGGCTTAATCCCAGAGAACCAAAATGGTTGTAGGTTCAGAATCCAGTGCAGGGTCCACTTTTTGGATCATTGAACTCCACTTTGCACGGTCAACTGCATCTCCAGGGCGAGGCATATGGCTTGCTTATCTTTGTTGATGGTGTCTTGCCATCTCTGTTTTGGATACCCGCGAGGTCGCCGGCCATTGAGTTCTAGTTGGTAGGCTAGTCTTGGCCACGGTGGAATGTGCTGCTCTCTGATCATGTCCATACCAGCGGAGTTGGTCTTCTCTCATCTTCTCTATAATTTGTGCCACACCAAAATGCTGTCGAGTGGTGTCATTAGTGATGTGGTCAAGAAGGGAGATGCCCGATATCCAATGGAGCATTTGCATTTCCATGGCATGGAGATGGCTTTTGGTCCCTGTTGCTGCTGCCCAGTATTCAGTGCCATACAGTGCAACAGGGCGGATGGTTGTCTTGTAAATCTTAAATCTAAGATGGATTGGTATTCGTCTATCACATCACACACACTTGCCAATGCATCCATTTCACCTTGTTCGCACCTCACCATTGACGCGCCATTGCCTTGGAGATAGGATCCCAGATACCAAAAAATATCCACCTTCTTTAGGTTTTCTCCCTTGATTTGAAGCATTTAAGAGAGTCTCTAAGTACTCATACAGCTGGTCCATAATGCCAGAATTTTAATAGTTATAGGTACACTTTGATTTGCTTTTGTAGCACCTCGACTTTGAGGGTTGCGCTAGTGACCAATTCAGTTTCTGACTCTGAATTGCCCTAAAAGCCCTTCTAAAAGGCTCAGGTTTCTTGAAATCTATAAGAGAACCTGAATTTCTAAGTCCCCTCCTAAAAAGAATGTCGCCTACAAGGCTTTTCAAGGAGAGTTAAGGGTCAATAAATACATTTAATGAAAAAGCACTATGTCTGTTTATATGGATGACATTTCTAAGGAATCCTCAGCTTTCATGAAAATATGTTTGCATATATTACAGCTTTAAAAGAACAATTTATAATGCAATATACTGTCAGTTGCTAGTGGAATACAATCAAAGTAATTTTTTGTTTTGCTTTTATTTTTGGAGATTGTCTGTTGGCAGGGGTACTCAATATGCCCATGTAACTATGAAGCTACAAAAGAATATGGGGACAAAATCCTCAGCTACAGATTTTAAAAACACAGTTGCCTATCTTTGCAATTTTGCAAAAACCCGAATTCTGTGCTTGGGATCCAAATACTATACTATACCTTCAGGGATTCATTTTTCAATATTGTAAGATTATTGTGGATCAGATAGAAGTCTACCAACTATTCTTGATTAGCTTTCTGCCTAACATTAAAGTAATCTACACTTTATTCTGCTGATACATTTTCTATTTTGATCACCTATATTGAACAGTAGAAATTCTTGCCTTTTCCCCCCAGATGATGCTTTAATCTATCCAGTAACCATGTGGATTGTGGCTGATTATGACAAGTCAGAAGGAAGGCAATTGCTTTCTACTGCACTGAAACATGTGGTCAGTTCTTTACAGTTTCTTTTGCTTACATCATTTTAAAAAAATTATTAGGCCAATTTTGGAGAAGAAATACAAATGGGAGATATGTGCCAGAAATTGATTGCAGATAAAATCTATGTCCTTTCCTCAAAATAAAATTTATAGAACAAAAGAAACTTGTAAAAAATGTAATTACTGAATAAAATCATTGACGTATGACAGTAATTATGCATTTGTAATATCCAAAAAGAGAAATTTTGCTCATAGAAGCTTTTGTTTAAGAATCTAAAGAGAATTCTGTGTAATTGAAACAAAAAGGACAGGGAATTGGTTTTGGGAATTCTGCATTATCATTACACATTAGAGCAAAAATTTCTTTTATGATAGTGAAATATATAAATTGTACAAATAATAAGATTCCTACCCTGAGCTGTACATCTTAATATTGACCTTCAGAATATGGGCTGGAACTTCTGCTGCTATTGTGTTTTTATTGCTGCAGGGAGCTATCTAGAACTCGGGAGGATAAGTAGGAGATAAACTCTTTGAAATAAGCACCTACTTACTGTATCTAGCTCTTACAAAGTAAACATTGCTTTTTAAACTTGGCATGCCAGACTGTTTTCTTTCCTCAGATTTTCTGAATCTCAAGAAAACAAATAACTGCTCCCAGGCTTTGATTATAAAGTTTTTGGCATAGTTTGTAACCTGCCTTTATTTTACAGAAAAGCAGCAGTCATATTCGTCTTGGGATTGTGAATAATCCTACTTCAAAAATAACAGAAGGCGGCACTATTATCGCAAGAGCAATCATGGCAGCATTTTTAACCCAGAAAAATGTTCATTTGAAAAACTTCCTTGGTCGGATTCTTAAGGAGGAGGCAGCAATGTCCCTTTTTGCAGGAACTAAAATTAAACAGTTTTTTCCCCCGGTTAGTAGTTGCTTAGTTATGTATTTAGCTGAGTTTTGGCAGAGAGCATATATCAGTTTCTGTTAATATCACTGGACGTTGAAATTTTGATTTTAATATCGGTTTTGAAAGATATAACAGCCTATTTCTATAATAAGTTCATATACTATTGTAGTCAAGTTGCAACTACAGGATATTCTTGTACATACAGGTAGGTATCAATCTATTTATGTTTGGTGGTAGTTCATGAAATAATCACCCAATAGAGTTCTCTATCTCTATATATTGTATTAAGGTGTTGGGCTAAGAATGTGGGATATCTAGGTTCAGGTTCATCCTTAGCCATAGATACTCATGTGGTGAATCTAGGCCAGTCAGTGCCTCTCGATCCAACCCACCTGTTGTTCCTGGGAGAAAGGCAGAATATAAATCTGACAAATAAATACCGTATTTTTTCGGACTATAAGAGGCACCTACGTATAAGACACACCAAGAGTTCGAATAGGTAAACAAGAAAAAAAAAGTTTTTGCCCTCCTCAGCCCCCAGGAGCACTCTGCAGGCCTCTTGAACCCTCTGCGCATCCCATTTTTGTGAAAAATGGGCCTGTATTTTATGTTTATTTATGTTTGGCCCTCACTGCTGACATTTGCAAAAAGTGTAACACTTCATCTGTTTTGCAAACTTTTAGTAGTTTCTGGAATGTTTTAAAATGTTCTTAGTTATGCTGAATATTTGGCAGAGTAGAAATACAGAGAATAACTTAAATAGAATAATTTGGGAGCAGATGGTTACAGTAGAATAGAAACAGAAACCAATATTTTTTCTATTTTTCTGAATATCTAAAAAAAAGATACTCTTTGAAACAACTAAATTAAGGTGCTTGGTTCTTGAAAGTATGCATGCACTTTTATTTTAAAGGAAGAATTACTACATAACAGATTCCAGACATAACAGATTCCAGACATAACAGATTACTTTGAAGCATAGCATCCCGTTGCAAAGCTGGATTTTGTATCTAAATTCTCGGTAGAGAAAAATTTTAAGCATGCTTGTGTCGTTTTCTAATTAGGACTGCACTTTTATACTTTGTGTTCCAGGCCATGGATACTGATGCTCTTGAGAAGAAATACAATACAATGGGAGTTGATCTGATTCAGACACATCAGATATTTTGTCAGGAAGTTCTTAAACTGCTTCCTGGAGAAATGGCTGTTATCAGTAATGGCAGGGTAAGTAAAGAATGGGGAGATGGCATTTTATTATTGGGTTGTTTTGTTTTATTTTATTTACATGTATTTGAAGAGGAATGCCAGTCTATTGCCATGCTCTGTTTAGTGAGAAAGAAGAAAATAAATGTATTTCCAATTCAAAGTTCCCCAAGCGTTCCCGGATGATACTTTCAGTCCTTTGAAAGAGAGTTTCTTCCTTTGATTAACAGAGACAATCCAGCATTTTTTCTCCTCTAGTCTTTCAGAACAGAAGGCTCACTCCTATACCCACTCCTCGTTTAGTGACCATGTTCCATTCCAGTGACCAGATTGCTAAGTGAAGCGAGAGAGAGAGAGAGAGAGAGAGAGACCGGAAAGATCATTGACTGCGACCTTCTCATTCAGATAAAGTTATCTCATACAACTTGCCAGCATTACATGTCACTTCAGCATATATCATTGTCAGGGGCATAAAATTTGGTTGTAAATGTATGGGTAAAGGTTCCCTTCGCACATATGTGCTAGTCATTCCCGACTCTAGGGGACAGTGCTCTTTTCTGTTTCTAAGCCAAAGAGCCAGCGCTGTCCGAAGAAGTCTCCGTGGTCATGTGGCCAGCATGAACTAAATACCGAAGGCTCATGGAACACTTACTTACTTACTCACCAAGGTGGTCCCTATTTTTCTACTTGCATTCTTACATGCTTTCGAACTGCATGGTTGGCAGAAACTGGGGCAAGTAACAGGAGCTCACTCCGTTATGCGGCGCTCGGGATTCGATCCGCCGAACTGCCAACCTTTTTGATCAACAAACTCGGCCTCTTAGCCGCTGAGCCACCGCGTCCCCTTGTAAATGTATACATTGGTCAAAAAATGATTTTAATAATGTTTATTACTACCCTGTTTCCCTGAAAATAAGACCTTCCCGGATAATAAACCCAATCAGGCTTTTGAGTGCATGTGCTAAAATAAGCCGTCCCCTGAAAATAAGCCCTCTGAAACACAGCAGCAACCATGAGGTGACCACGCTCGGCGCCTCCTGCACCTCAAAAATAATAAGACCTGCCCGAAAATAAGGCCAAACACTTATTTCAGGGGTCAAAAGAAAATAATACCCTGCCTTATTTTTTGGGGGAAACACAGTATTATATCTACAGATGGTCACTAAATGAGGAGTAGGCATAATTCCCAAAGTGTGGTGAATTGAGAATTGGTTGAAAGGGAAACTAAGCCCTTTCCCTCCACTAGAAAGAAGTTTAGTGACAAGATAGCTAGAAGGGCAGGGGGTTCTGCACTGCACTGCTACTAATTCCCTCAGTGCTTCACAGGGCAGAGAGGCGGTAATGGCTACATCATTTGACATGCAATGAGCCCGTAGGATGTGAAGCATTTCTCTTGGCTGATAGGGAATCCCATCTCATAGGGATTTTGCTTGCCTGGCACCCAAGTTAGTTAATGGCTGCAGATGAAGGACCTAATTGGTAGGTGCAGGCTCTGTCTTCTAGATGTCTTTGTCCAGGGCCTTCTGCCAAAAAAAAACACCAAGATGACCAGGGATGAAAGTTAGAATAGAACAAGCCACCATTTCCATGCCCAGTGCAAACTGACAAGGCTTAAAGCTAAGAAAAACTTTAAGCATATTTGGATCATCCCTTCCATCCCTATTATTGTACGTTCTATGAATTCTTAGAAAAAAATTTTTTTCCGTTTTCTATGCCTATTTGGTCCTTTTTTCTACTTTTCAGGAGGACAAACATTTTTGCCCACATTTTGAACTCACCATGTTGAGAATGCTATTACCCCTGAGCGCATGCGCTAAAATAAGCTTTCCCCCGAAAATAAGCCCTCCCCAAATCCCAGCAGCAGCCATGAGGTAACCATTCTCGCTGTCTCCTGCACCTCAAAAATAATAAGATCTCCCCGAAAATAAGGCCAAGCGCTTATTTTGGGGGTCAAAAGAATCACAGTATATACTGTATATTTATCTCTGATTGTTAAAAACTGTTGGGAAATTTTCACTTACTACAGAACGTATGACAAAGCTGTGATCTAATGCTTATAGCAGAGAATGTTTTGTGCCAGTTTCATTTCTCAGTCACTTTCTGGACATAAATCAGCATGCTTGCCAAGCAAAGTATTGTATTCTTCTCCTGATGTTGAATTATGCCAATTTCTGTTCCGTAGATATTAGGCCCTTTGAAAGAAGACGAATTAAATACTAAGGACTTCGATTTGCTAGAGACGCTAACTCTGAATACAGCAGCTGCAAAGATTAAAAGTCTTGTCAAGGGAATGGGGGTTGACCCTAAACGGTAACTTTTATTTTGGAAGGTTTTATAGTGAAGTTCATTTTGTAGATGTTTTGCCGTTCATAAAAGACACTGGATTTATCTGATACAAATTACAATTTGTATCCTATGACTATCATTATGTGTTGTACCTTATGATTCCTTTTTTTTATGTACACTGAGAGCATATGCACCAAAGACAAATTCCTTGTGTGTCCAATCATACTTGGCCAATAAAGAATT
>JANHFT010006640.1:41063-61790 GCA_032467955.1 Pseudoxenodon macrops | reverse complement strand
TGGAGAATAGTTTGACTCCCTCTTCTTTGTGGCAACCCCTGAGATATTGGAACACTGCTATCATGTCTCCCCTAGTCATTCTTTTCATTAAACTAAGCATACCCAGTTCATTCAACCGTTCTTCATATGTTTTAGCCTCCAGTCCCCTAATAATCTTTGTTGCTCTTCTCTGCACTTTTTCTAGAGTCTCCACATAGTTTTTATATCATGGCAACCAAACCTGAATGCAGTATTCCAAGTGTGGCCTTACCAACACATTATAAAGTGGTATTAACACTTCATGTGATCTTGATTCTATCCCTCTGTTTATGCAGCTTAGAACTATGTTGGTTTTTTTGGCAGCTGCTGCACATTATTGGCTCATATTTAAATGGTTGTCCACTAGGACTCCAAGATCCCTCTCACAGTTACTTTTGGAAGCGTTTATAATTAATTTCCTGGGTTTTATGCCTTGTAGGTCCATACGTGTTTAGATTGTGTAGCATTGGCCAGGTTTTGGTTCCAAATAAGCCAATACAAATGACCCAAACAAGAAGAAGCTTTGTTTTGCCTCTCTACTAACAGTAACATATCATGTGTGGAAAAGCACAATGACAGACTGAAAAGGGAAGATGAAAAGAAGCAAAAAGAACATTGTGTGGGCAAAGTAGTAGCTTTATGTCTGAAAGGCTGTCTTGCTCTCCTCCTATACACACACACACATACACACACCTATATTGTGTAATCACATGTATATTGTGTATTCATACAGTAAGGATAAATGACTGTAACTAATAAGATGTATCTTGACTTCTTGATTAATGGTTTATGTTTCTCCTTTAAGAAGAATGCATGTGGTTTTAAAAAATAGGAGCAACAGCATTTAAGAAAACCAATTACAGTTAATTTGAATGTAATAAGATAATGAAAGGATGTACAGGGAGAAAAGCTGGAAACAACATAATTCAGGGGAGATAATTGGGTGCAGACTTTACCAGAATTCTTTTCCTTTATAAATACAAGAATTCCGTCATTCCTAATGAAAAATTGTGTTTTTTTTAATCTAAAAAGAAATCACCTCATTGCCAGCTATATTTTACACAGAATATGAGTACCATCCACAATGGTTTATACAATGTTGTAACAAAACCTTCAGCAATAATCATGACTGCAGATTTACAAATATTTGGTTGAACTGATAAGAGATTATAGGATTTGATGTGCAAGGTATCTGGAGTACATCCGGTAATGGATGGAGAATATGACTGCATCAGAACTGCATCTTAGATAGTTCCTTCCTCTGCTGATACCAACTAAATCAATTTCAGCAAAGTCTATCCAGATTGGAATTAATCAGGAGTTCAGTCTAGACCAGAGGTAAGGAACAATGGTCCTTTTATGACTTGTGGACTTCAACTTCCAGAATTCTATCATACTGATAGAATTCTGGGAGTTGAAGTCCATAAGTCATAAAGGGACTATCGTTCCCCATCTCTGATCTAGACTGTTTGCTTCCACAGCCTTCTGCCGGACAATTTCTCTGCTGTTGTGCCTCCAACGTTCCATGCCATAAAAGTCATTGCTGATTGCTTTCTTTTCTTTGGGTGTAGCTACCAGACATATGTACATTGGGGGGAGGGAGTGTTCCTTACCAAGTTAAACATATGTTCAAGCACAGCAGGCAACTTTAAAATTAATGTTTTCTTTCTTGTTTCCCCCCCAGATTTGGCTCATTAACTTCTCCTGCAGCTAATGAACTGCTTTGATTTCACATTCACAGTGAGCTGAGCCTGTGGTTGAGTAGAAGACAATTTTAGTCTGTTTCTGCCTTCCAGAAATGGCTAGTAGCCTATAATTCCTTGCAAGACAATCTGCCCACATACTGTAGATATGTTTAGTTGTTCCTAAAGTTATCATTCGTAAATACAAGTCAAGTCAAGTCTCCTTGGATCGAGTTTGTTACTTGGTGAAATAATGAATGTCATATAATTATGGAAATTATTTGACCTCTCTTCTAGCACACAATCCTCATAGTCTTGAGAAATTTGCCAGCCAAGTAGTAAACATGCCTGATTTTATTTTTGTTCAAGTCCAAACAAGATTATTAAGATATTACCACTTGCTGGGTATGAAGAAAACAACCCAATAATATGTGATATATATTCGTGATTTATTTCAATTGAACTTTAGCTTTTGTAGATAAGCTACAAAAGCTGTACATTTATCTTTCTCACACACATGTATATACTTGCACATAATCTTGTATTTTCTCTCTCTGAATCATTCTACTTTTACTCGTTTTTTTGTCTATGTTCATTTTTCTCAAGTTCCTCACTTGACATTACCAAGAAATGGTCTGTTCCACATTCAGAGTTCTTATCACCCTTGTATCCATTACTAGTTGTCTAATTTGTTTCATCAAGAATCAAATCAACCATACGTTAGACTTTTCTTTTTCTATGCATATGTATGATTAATTTTCTGATTAAGCCATATATCTGAAATAAACAAATCTTTTTCCAAGCAGATACTCATCAAATAATCATTATTTTCATTCATTCTTGAGTCTCTAACTGTCCTATTCACTTTTTCTGTATTCTCTTATCTCATTTCCATCCGTTCATTCATATCACCTATTAGAATATCCATAGACAGCCCCATCACATTCATTGCAAATGCTGCACAACTTTCCCCTAAAGTAATTCTTCGTTCTCCCACCATTCCCTGGACCACAACATGGAAACTGAATAAACTTTTCAATATGTGAAAAGTGCAAGGGCCCTTCTTTTGTAAAAAATGTTCATTTGCTGATGAACCTGCAGTGCAAGCTATTGCAGGAAAACTTTTTTCCCCCTTGACTCCTGAAATGAAAATTCTTTGACTATCTTTTATGTTAGAAAGAAACAAATAAGAAAAGTCCAAACTTTTCTGTGAAAATCCTTTGGGCAATGCAGAGATAAAGGACAAGCAATAATCAATTTTCATATCGCTGTGAGTTCTTCTGGAGTGACAATACACTGTTTCTGCTGCTGTGCCTCCCACATTAGAGCAGTGGGACCCAACTTTTCTGGCTCTCTGGACTGTTGGCAGCAGCGGCACCGTTGGGGGGGGGATGCTTTCAGGTTCATGCCTGCTGCTTGCGCAGCCCGGTTGCCAATGGGCCATGGCCTAGTATTGGGCTGCAGACTGGGGATTAAGGATTCCTGTGTTAGATAAAAGCCTTAGCATTTACCATATTCTCTCAAGTTGGCTGCCTTTTCTTTGCCATTTGCCTTTCCTCTACTGCTTCACTAGAATGGTAAAAAGCAGACGTCCCTGATCTGACTTTTTCTTTTCAAAAAAAGATGATCTCCCTCCCCCCAAAAGTGCTCCATAAATTTTTTTCACCCAATTAGTGGGTTGTTAGCCCCAGAGCACAGAAATCCACTCCCCAGGAAGGATAATACTACTTTTATCGAGACTGTTATAACATCAGAATTTTGCAAAGTGGTTTGTTCTGTCTGAACTGCTTCCAAATGCTATCTCTTTGATCTACACTCTGGCTTTTTTTTTAGCCTAGTAATAGTTCCTGCATATCTCTGTCAACTTCATCATCCTTGCTCTCTATCCCCCATTTTTAGATTTCTTGTTTCCAAAAGTTATAAGTAAATAAATATTTATAACTGCTGTATTTACGACCCTCGGGGCGGAATGGGACAACTCACTACAGCCAACTCACTGTGACCAACTTGCTGCAGGACAACTCTCCATGGCCGACTTACCGTGGGACAACTTGCCACAGGACAATTTAATACAATTTAAAATAAATAAAAAATATTTTAAGTTTTGTCATTCACATTTCATTCTGTCCCTCCTTTTGCATCCTTTCTTTAATGATTTTATTCCACCATTTTTTTGATATTAATATAACCCTTGTCTTACAAGTTACTGTTGTAATTTGTCCCACAATGAGATAGCTGTGGCAAGTTGGCTTTGGCAAATTGGCTGTGGTGAGTTGGCCATGGTGAATTGTCATAGACCCGCTTGTGATCCTTTGGTTGAAACAGGATAAAGATCTATTGAAATGCCCTGCTTGGTGGTACTAATGTTCCTTCTTAAATTCATTGAAGATCTCATGACAATTAAACTTCTAGAAGTCTAATGTAATTCAGGATGGCTTTTGGATCCAAATAAGCATTCTGCTACCTAAGTTACCAAGATGCTACTGGAACAAGCACATTTACTTATTTGCTAGTTTATATGGGTGATGGAAAATAGGCAATCTTGCCCTTCCTGATCAATAGATGAGCACAAAGAGACATCTAAATCAATCAACTGCATTAAAGACATGCTGCTTTAATGATTTGCATCAGTAAAATAGCAGCTTTTTCATTTTCAGACTTGGCCAGCAACCCTAATAATTATGCCAGTAATACTTCCTTAATACCGTAGGAAGGCTGACTTCTGCTAAGGGTAATTTCTTAGGAAAAGATTATCTTTCCTGTAAATTTTCTATGTTGCCTAGACAAGATAGAATCGATCTACTATATAGGAATTTTGAACTGTTCCAATAATATAGATATTTTAGGATTATTCTGTGTTCAGATGTAGACAAGCCAGAAGACTCAATTGTAATACTAATTCAGCAAACTGGAAAGTAACTTTGGTCATCTCAGGCTCATGCAAGAATCCCCCGATTTAATTCAGAACATGACATTTATAAATTGCAATTTGTCTATCTCTCTTTGACTATTATATAAAAATAAACAAAGAGAGATTCCAATTTATGAATGTCAAGTCCTCAATTCTAACTTCTTTATCTATTTGACACAATTTGATTTAGCAATAGTAGTTACTTATTAGAAGATAACACTGGTCAAATTTAAGAGAAATTGATGCACACACAGATACTAGCTGCCCTCAATTTTTTGGCGGTTAAAACAAATTAGAAGTAAAAAGGGAATACTGTACAAGTAGGCCTAATTTAATGGTCCCTCATTCAGCAATTGTTTGAAATTGTATTGGCACTGAAAAAGTATAGTGGCATGGGAAAGACCTTAGAAGACTGGTCCCAGAGATGTTGCCTAGGGCAACGGACCCCAACATTTTGGGCACCAGGGACTAGTTCTGTGGAGAGAGGTTTTTTGTGGACTGGAGGAGGTATGGTTTCATGTGCTGCCTGCATCTCGTGGACGGGGATTCGTTTATGCGTGTGGCCTAGTTGCTAGCATGCCTGCAGCCCAGTGCCAATCCATAGCCTGGGGGTTAGGGACCCCTGGCCTACGGAACTGTAAGATAAAAGACAGCATAGCCTGTGGCTGAATAGTGGGTGGGACAAAAGGCTCAGAAAACACCCTTACTACTTTCTCGGGCTTTAAAATAGATGGGGAAGAATTGTACTTTCAGAGTTGCAAGATTCTGTTAATGTGGCTTCACAATAAAATAGGATTAGTTAATCTCATGTTATTTATTTTAATTATTAATTAATTTTATTTTAGGAATTTGGAATAAATGCTTTTTAATGCATGCTAAATGTAAATTTAATAAATGTTTAAGTACTTAATTTTCTTTATTAAATAAACTTAAATAGTAATAGTTGTATAGTACAATATAAACACATACACTAGGCTTTCTTAGTTCATAAGAGATCTGCACTTATAGAATATACAAAGAATATACTTTATTTTTTGATTTATTCTTTAATAATAAATAATATGAAAAAAACATTAAAAAAGAAAAAAATCGATAATAATGGTGCTTTTTCCCCATTCATTTTTCAGTAGCATCAAATGAAACATGCAGAAATAGTAGCTTCTTTAGTGAGAATTAAGCCCTTAATTCTTTCCTTAATTGATTTAAGATTTTGGAGAGTTCATTGAATTAAATGAGGATAGCCACAAATTAGGGAAAATGTCTGTTAAATTTTAATGGATCTTAGTTCTTCAAACTTGGTTCTGAAAGAAATCATTGAATTTGATGTACATATAAATAGGTAATAAAGAGATAAACATTATTTAGGCAGTTTTAAAATCAAAATTTAATTAAACTGTCATGTTTGCCCGAAAATAAGACCCTGTCTTATATTTTTTGAACCCTGAAATAAGCTCTTGGCCTTATTTTCAGGAAGGTCTTATTATTTTGAAGCTCATGGAGCAAGATGGAACTCCTCTTGCTGTCTTACCTGATTTCCAGCTCTGTCTCTCTAACCAGAGGAAATGGCGGGGACTGGCTGCACATGCGTTTAAATATTTTTTGGGAGGGCTTATTTTGGCCAGGGGACTTATTCTCAGGGGATGTCTTATTTCAGGGAAACATAGTATTATAATTATAATTATAGTTACATTAATATTACTTAATAAAAATATTTAGAAAACATTCCATATTTCTATAACAATACTACCATAGTACAAGTCTTCTATTAACTTCTTAATAATGGGACTAGAGAATAAATATTGCTCTTTTTCTTTTAACTATAATTTGATTGTGTGTGTGTGTGAATCACTTATCGAAATCCCCTAATCTCTATAATAATAAAAATCAATTTTTAAACATAATCACAGAATTGTTTTATATAAAATCCAGTAGAGGGCAGCAAATGGCAAGCAATACTAATAAATGCTCCCAGCTAAATGTTAGCACGGTAACTTGGCCACCAATCTGGTTTTCTTAATTTTTTTTCATTTTTATTGCCATGATGAAAGCCATTCATATTTTCCTAGTTTCAGAAAGTCAACCAAAAAATAGGATGGGGAAAAAAGAAATGAAAATGTAAATTTCTTTGAAATGAAGGAAACAATCCAGAACTTAAATTATTTCAGGTTGAACTAAAGACTGGTAAGGTCTTATAGCGTAAACAAATCACAGAGATGGACCCAAGAAGGGGAAGAAAAGAGACAAGCCCCACATTCACAAGAGAACTGCTTATCTTCCAGACTTAGAGAAGTCAGAACTCCCCAAACCCTGCACCGCGTGTCCTGCTAATAGGGCTGTTGCTAATTTGTAGTAGTAACATCTGGATGGAGCCAAATTTGATATCAAACCTCAAGGTAACCTGGCCAGCTATTTCACTATAAGGCAGTGTTTCTCAACTTTGGTAACTTTAAGAAATTTGGACTTCAACTCCCAGAATTCCACAGCCAGCATCCTGGCTTTACTTCTTAAAGTTGCTAAGGTTGACAAACACTTTATAAAGATTTCTGTTTCACCAGATTTTGGTTTTATACATTTTCTTCCCTAATGGCATTTTGGATGCTTATTACAACAGATGAAAGATAACATATATTTTTCAAACCAAATTGATCTCAGCTGTTAGTGAGGAATAATTTTCATGAGACTTCAATAATAAATCTCATCCAATTCTGACATTACCTCAGCTTCAGAACATGCTGTCCATAGTCCACGGGAAAGTCAGGATTTGATTCTCCCTTCAAAAACAAACTTCTTCAAAGCAATCTGAGCCACACTTGAAGAACTGATCAAGAATGGAACGTCTGTATTGTGTATGTCAGTTTGCACAACTTTTCCAACAGAGGAAAAAGAAGTAATAACAATCCATAACAGCAAGGATTTGGTGTGTCCAAGTTTTCAAAGACATCTAAGAACAAATTTGCTTCTCCACCCGAGTCTGTATATTTTCTTTCTTTCAGTTTAAGTAAATTGTTGTTTGAAGAGTCAGATTAGCGAAGTAAATGTTTTCAGTAAGCTATGACAAGGTAAAAACCAAGTCATCTCAGGTGAAAGAGACTAATTACTGCTGGGATATTGGTTTAATAAATCATCATTTCAACAACCCTTTGTTTTAATACTGCCAGAAATTACATCACTTGTTAAGCATTCATTTTTGGCTGTAGAAAGCCATCTTGAAAGAGAATTCAAAATGGCTCCCCCAGACTTCAGTTTCTGCATATAATTTGTGATTCAGCATGTCGGAGTAAACATTGTTCTGACATTTAGCAGAATATAGAGAAACTTTGCAAAGCAGCAACACCTTAAAGCTTCTCACCGTATAGAACACCTTTTGCTTACTTTTGTTGTAAAGTATTTGTACTTTTTTCCTTCAGTGCCCTGTGAGCATTTAGTATTTTTCCTAAATGAGAACTAAGTGAGAAAAACCACATTTAAAAAAGAAGCTTCCAAAATTGCTTTTGAATTTTCAAAATCAGAAGCACATTTCAGAACTCCAGCTGCTGACAATCTGAATGAAAACATTAAACATCTACATAGCAAAGAAAACATTAACCATTGGAGCCATTTTGTTATTTTATTTATTGAAGAGATGATACGAAAATAGTGTAGATAAGAAATAGTATTATGACCACTTGAAGATAAATGAAAAGAAAGTACAATTTCAACTTACCCTAGTGGAACTACTAGAAAGTAGCAACTGCTGTGTCTCAAAGGCAAAACAAGCCTTGGAGACTAGCCGGCACTGATTGCTCGCGCCTGATTGGCTGAGGCGCAGCAAGAAGCCGGCGGGAAATTGTTGCGGAGTCGGCGGCCCATTAACAGTTCGGCTGCGCTCCTATGGGTCACTGGGCATGGAGTCGTATGTTGCGCCGTTAGATAAGTACATATTTTGGAATGCCAATTGCCTGAACCTAAGCGGCTCAGGGCCTCCGCACCCAGTTGGACAGACTGCATCCGAACTATACGTTCGACCAGTCAACCAGTGGCATCCAGCCCACACGTCGGTTCGGGGAGGGGGACTTGGTTTTTGCACAGAACTATGGAAGCGGTCCTAGATGGCTACCCAGGCACGTCACCGAACTAACAGGCCCCTGTTCTTACAGGGTACAGCTCAGTGACGGCCGAATGTGGAGAAGACACATAAACCAACTGAGACGGCGTTTGCAGGCCTCAAGCATGCCACCAAGTCACCAGCCAAGCCAAACAAATTGTCATCCAGTTAATGATCCCATTCAACTTTCTCCCACCTCCGACGCGTTCTCGGCGCCACCCTCACCTCGTGCGATCTGTATCCAGCATCGTCCGGAACACCGCGTGGTCACTTCTGCGCAGGCGCCAACCGACCAGGAGAATCCAGAAGGACAACCTTCCTCGCCAGCAGCCGACATCCAACTGAGGCGTTCGGGGCGTGTCCGCCAACGCCCATGTTATTTGGAAGACTATGCATGCGCGATCTAAGAGGGGAAGGGTGCTGAGGCGCAGCAAGAAGCCGGCGGGAAATTGTTGCCAGTTTTATTGGCTAAGAGCTCTGACAGCTATAGTATAAATAGCTGTCAGACTCTGTCAGAGTTGAGTTGTTTGTCTAGATAGACCTGTTGCAGTTACTTAATAAAGCTTGTTGAACGGTTCGTTCTGCCTCATCATTGCCCACCAGCTAATACATAAAAGCAACTACTACTTAGATATGTTTTAAGATAGAAGTATTGTATTCTTTGTTCAGACTAAAACCTAAGGTGTATTGTACTTAAAGGGATCCAAAATACTATAGAACCAGAAAGAATTATTTTTGATACTGGCCATGTGGCAGAAAAATAGGTCATGGGATATTTTTCGGTCCTGAAACAGACAAATATTATTTACAAAATTTGAGACATAGTATATTCCACATGTATCTCTGAAGAAGAAACTTTTCTGTGAAATCTAGGAATGACAGGCTAAATCCATAAATAAGCTGGTATCTCAGCTTGCAAGATTTTTATGGAACATCTAATTAGAAGGCTATATAAACTTCCTTGCATAAACAGAGGGATTCTTTTATTTTTAATTATTCTGTTGTTAGTTTAGGTCTGCACAGTGGTTGTATTCTGGAAATGGAGAATGTCACCAACTATCCTTTGCTATGGTCAGTTCCTTTTCCAACCAGACTGCACATATTTTAACCACTGCATAGGAACGGAGTTACTAAGAAAAAAAATCCCAACGGACTGACTGGTTTTTGGAGGAACTGAGGGGATGAAGTGTATGGAAATACCCTAAAAGTAGCATTGTGCAAAACCAGAAATGAACCTGACTGGCCTTTGCCTATGTTCATATTTAGATCCACACAGTAAAAAGTCTATGTTACTCATTTTTGTTAGGTGATCCTGTCACATTGACCCAAAGGAGGATAAGAATCCTGCAGGGTCCAGTGAAATTTTTAAAGCCATTTTTGGAGATAAAGTCACCAAGTTTCCTAAGAGTCAGAGGCCAATTGAGCACAGCCAAGGGAAGTAAATGGAGTGATGAGAACTGGGATTTATTAATTTTTAGTTTGTAGGAATTTTATTTGACGTGTGGACTCCTCTACCTGCTTTTTTGAAGGAGTGTGTTCTCTCTTGAAAAGGCTATACCTCACAATTCAGCCATGCTTGACAGTTTCCACCCAAGATTCGTTGCTCAGAGAGTAATTGGGAATTAACTTCAGAAACTCCTAAAAGAAATGCATTGTCTGTATTTGTTTCATTTAAGATTCAGTCCAGCTACAGGACAGAAACAGCACTGTTCACTGGAAGTTTGTTGTTTGGATGGGAAGAATGAGTCCAGCCTAGACCTAGTAGATTTGGCAGTATTTGGTGCAATCAATCATTGTATCTTAGTGGACTGCCTAGGAGGATTAAGAGTTGGAAACACTGTTTTGTGCTAGTTTCATTCCAATCTGAGTGAATGGCTTCAGTAGATAATAACAAAGAAAAGAATGACCTAGCTCATGGTCATGGTTATTCCAACAAAGTGTAGTTTCTATATTATAGAGTACTCTCCATATTATTTAACTGCAAGGAGAGATTATCTGTTGGTTTGATGTGAGATATCATTGTATATGCTCACCCTAGACTAGATTGGAGATGTTCTGGAAATCCTGTAACAATGATGAGAGCGGTTAAGGTTTGGACAGGGAATAGCAAGCTCATATTAAACTCTAGCAAGACAGAGTTGCTATTCATCCATTAATATCTTGGCCTTCCTGAAACATTGATTCCAGATGTGGTTTTGGACAGGATTGTGCTTCCCCTAAAGAAGCAAATTCATGGTTTAGAAATCTTCCCAAACTTCTGTTTCTGCTTGAGTTAAGGGAATCTTTGTCTTTGATTCTTCTTCCATTTTCTTCCATTGCAACGGTCCATGTATTTGATTGATAAACTCTTATTACTATCAAAAAGACTCTTGGTGGTTCACATGCATCAATTGAAATACTGTAAAAGAACGTCTATAAAATAATATAAAAACTATTTATTTAAGCCAAATAATTCACACAATTATCAACCAATCAATCTGACTGTGTCATCTCATCCCCTCCAAACTCTTTGAATTAATTCAGAATAACAGAATGCCTCTGATCCCTAACCCTTAGGCAATGCAGAAGGTTTCTGTGGTAAGGACCGCTGCTGTGGTGTCTAAGAGAAGCTAGACAAATATTCTCGTTCCCTTGAAATCATAACAAAAATAACCCACAAAAACAACCAATGGCATTTTCATCCCATGCCCAAATCTCAATTTTGACTGAAAAACATTCAAATAAGCTGCTTTTGCTATAGTTGGTGGTCTATGTTGTATCCCATCTACAGCAGCCTTCCCTAAAAAGGACAAGTTAGAGATGACAGGATAGGAAATAACAGTTTAAGTGTTTGCTGGATTCCAGTCATCAGTAAAAGAAATTAGAGATTTGGACAGGAAAGGAAAGAAAGAGAAAGAGAGAGAGAGAGAGAGAGAGAAAGAAAGAAAGAAAGAAAGAAGAGTATAGACAGTAAAAATACATACATAAAAGATAGCAAAGAGCTGTAGATCTCTGTGAAGCACCACAGTTCTCTTGATAGAGGTAAGGAAACAATGCATTTTCCCTTGTCAAGACATGTTCGATCGCTTGCGGCCTCTGTTGACATTTGCAGAACCATTCCACAAGCACAGGATCATCCTATGGCTTTATGATGAGATTTAAGAACAACACACACCTTCACAACATTCTGGAAGCAGGTGAAAACATGGCCGTACTGAAGGATCAGTGGGGATGAATTGTATACAGTAGCTTTCTTAACCTCACTAAGTTTAAGATGTGGATTTCAAATCCCAGAATTCACCAGCCAGCACACATCTTAAATGAGACAAGGTTGAGAAACACTAGAATACACTATTTTCTAGAATTCAATATTTTTCCTAGTTCCTATCTGAATTCATTTTATTCTGGTTTGTGCTTTATTATCTAAATTTTGTAAGCCCCCTTGAGGCTTACAGAAAGGTCCTCACAGAATTTGGCTTCAGGCATTCAGATAAATCTAACAAGCCAAAAACAACATTTGTTTTTATCTTTTAAATATGGAGACTAAATTTGTTTCCTTCAAAAGACAGTTTTAGAGGACTATTTCACATCAGTGTAGGAAGCTATCCACAGCTTGCTTATATTATAGAAAATTATATTATAGATAGAAAACATTGCAGATTTTTGTGCGTATTTTAAGTGATCTGCCCTAGTGTTGTGTAATGGAGTGAGCTCCCGTTACTTATCCCAACCTAGCAGTTCAAAAGCATGTAAAGATACAAGAAGAAAAATAGGGACCACCTTTGGTGGGAAGGTAACAGCTTTCCGTGCGCCTTTGTCATTTAGTCATGCCAGCCACATGACTACGGAGATGTCTTCAGTCAGCTCTGGCTGTTCGGGTTGGAAAAGGAGATGAACAGTGCCCCCTAGTATCGGGGACAACTAGCACATATGTGCAAGGGGAACTTTTACCTATAAAATAAATTATGTGTTTATCATATCGAATGAATTCTTTTTACTAGCAAATTATAGTTTCAGCAGAATAATTCAAGAGCATACTGTATTATAACACATGCTAAACAATTATTGTATGACTGAGGTTTCTCTGGATGGACCATGATGAAATAGTACAATGGTCCACAAACTTTTGAGATAGTCAGCCTATTTTAAATTTTGACATGTCAAAATTGGTCTTCTCAAACAGTGATTGCCTTTGTCTATCTACAAAATGGTTGAAATGGGAAATTACGATTATTTACAAAGCACTAATCAGAACCAGTGTGATTAAAAGGTTGAATTGTTATACTAAGAATACAAATTCTAGTGCACCATGAGTCATATAAGTCCATTAGACCACTTTGATTCAGTAGGTTGTTGTGGGGATAAATAGTAAGAAGCAGTGTGGTGTATACTGCCCTGAGTTCATGAATGAGATATAAATTACATAAATGATCGGAATACTGCTTTCTATCACACTTTCTTCAAGATGTTTCTTAGTACACCTCTTTATCTTTGTATTTGGGCAAACTGCCAAAGAAACCATTGACTTACAATTAATCACTGTTTTTACTTTCTAGAAATAGAGAATGTCCCAGGAGATTCATGGAATTAAAGCAGTTGCTGGGAGAAGCATCCAATTCATTTATTTTTTAATGTAAAAATTTATTTAAGAAGGGGAACCTGGTGGGTATGGAGAAAAGTATACCTAGAATTCCAGCACACACAAGAATAATAGTAGGGACCCTAGCTGTAGCAGAAATTGAGTTTTCTTATGTATTTAATTGTTGCAATAGTTATATCTTGCATACTAACCTCAGGCAAGATACAACCCAACAAATCCCTAACATAAAACAATAAAATGCAATAAAACCAAATAACAGTCTAAAAGAAAAAAAACAGCAATGATTGCTATAAAGTAGAGAGAAATACAAATTTTCATGAATGACAATAAAACAAGTTGTTACTAGAGTGTTTATTAATGAGTAATCTTTGCGCATTAAAAAAAAGCAGATATATTTTCAGATAAAGTTAGAACTATGTTAATCAGACAGCTGGCAGTTTTCTAATGTGATATTGAGCCTGCTTTTGAGCCTTTTTTATTTAAAATAAATAAAATGGTTTCTATCTTGTGTTTTACTTCAGTGTTTGGAAAGTTATTTGAAAAGTTAAATTGTTCACAAACACTGAAGGAACTATTATAGCTTCCACCACAAAAGCAGCCTCTTATTTGTGGTGATGGTCATCCTTTTATCCCACGCTATCTTCAAGAAAGGCTAATATTCCGTGGAATCTAAAGAACATTTAAAATGGCAGTAATTGGAAGCCAATTACCACAGAGAGTTGGAGTTGTGCATGCCCTCCCCTCCCTTCTGCTCTCCTCTCCTCAGGAAAACATGATCCCTAACTTGTACACAATTAAAAGGATACCGTGGTCAATAATACAGAAAGCTATTGTGGAGTTTAAGAGGAGCAAAACAATGCTCTCTCCACATCATGATGACAAAAGTAATCTACAAGATCAACCAATGCCATCTCTTCCATCCCATGCCCATAACTGAATTCTGGCTGAAAAGGAATAAGATAAGCTGTTTTCTTTGGGATGGTCTAGTAGTTTTCTTGGTTTTCAACAAAACCACTTAGTTTTTAAGAAGTTCATGACATTGTCTGGCTGGGTATCCAATAGGAGCACCACTTTCACAGAGACTGTTTCAACCTTAGGTAGTTACACTTTTTAAAGGTTATTTTAGATTTGCTTTACTGATCAGCTACTGCGTTTACATCCTCAGAGATATATCCTATGTATTAAGTTTACTAATAATTTATTAAGTTTATCAATAACTTATTGATGGGACTGGGAACACTGAGAATAGTGGAACAGTTTGTTATTCCATCAAATTTTCAAACCTTTGCCCTACTTAGCATAAAATCAAAGAAACACTAATTATGAAAGGTGTTTGAAAGAAAATCTCATACTTTTTTCCTTGTGTTTTTTGCACAAGTGCAGGATTTGCTTTTTTTGGATCAACTGAGTGGGCTGAGAGACAGTGAGTGATCCAAAGTCACACAGGAGCTTTCATAATTAAAATGGGCTAGAACTCCCAATTTCCCAGCTTCTGTTCTGATGCCTTAACCATTAAACCAACTAGCTCTTCAATGATCTGAAAATTATTCTTCATTAAAAGTTATCATGATTCTTAGTCAAATGTCAAGTGACAGCTTTAAGACCTTACACTTCAGAAGGAAACTAAGTTTAAAAAATATGATTTGACTTTTGCTATTAGGAGCTGTGTGTGTGTGTGTGTGTGTGTGTGTGTGTGTGTGTGTGTGTGTATTGTGTTCTCGGAAATTACAGCTTCTACATTACATCATTCCTATGTACAATCCTACTTTGTTCCTTTAGAATTCCCAACCCACCTGGTGTGATATAATACTTGTTGCTCATTTTATGAACTACTACAGCTAAAACCCAATGAATCCCTAATTATAGTGTAAATGCCTCTCTGCTGCAATACTTCCTGTCTCTCTCTCTTAGGGGATTTTCACTGGAGTTAGAATTCAATGTACAGTAATTTTATTTCCCTGTGGAGATTTACACAGAAACCACGACATGTTTATGCTGTTATTACAAAATAAGCTCATCATTACTGAGGTAGAGGAAAGGGATGAATCCTTGCATACAAAAATAGTTTTCATACAAGCAATGAAAAATTAATATATTCTTAAATTACAGTACAGCACTTAGGTTATGTGACAAGGAAACCTATACCAAAATGTCTACACAACCTTTAAAAACTTTCTTTTAAATGCTGGGATTTAAATGCCCGAAGGAAAATAAATAAAAATAGGAAGTCTTTTTTTAGATATAGTTGCACAGGGAAAAAGTGTGTTTTAGGTAGTCTTGTAATTGAATCGAAAAATATAATAATGGTAAAATATAAACAAAATTAGCAGAACAGAAAATATTGCGTGGTGGTAGGGTTATTTTGAAATAACACATTAGAATAATATTCAACTTTATGATACAAGCCATATTTCAATTCTCCTCTATACACATTAATACTTGCTTTCTCCTATATGACATGCTATATGACATTTAGCTTTTTATAAGTAGCCATAGGCTTGTAGTTTAATTCTAACTGCTATTCAGTTAGTAGCTCTCACTGCTGCACCATTTGATTTCTTGGAGGGATTTGTGACAAATTTTTGCAATGTTGCCTATGTCCATAATATTGATGACTGTATAAATAGCTTAAGATCTTATCCAATTTTATGTCTTTATTTCCAATGTGTATACACACATTAGCCAGAGAGGTGAGAAATGATTTAGTATGTTATTTCCATTGGTCTGTACTCTTTCAAGACAAGGAGCACAAAAAGCAAAGGAAAAAATGACAGAAAATTACTTCCATATTCAACATGAGATTGTATAATAAAAACAAATATCCCTCATGTAATTGTGACTCACATCCGTACAGTGGGCATGTTCCAGATCCCACATTGTTTTCAGTTCATTTGACAGGAGTGCCCCTTATTTCCTGCTTGGCAATCTAGTCAACCAAAATTTTATTTTGCCTCTCTGTTTCCCTCACTTGAAATCTAGCATCCCAGCCCACCAAATGAATGGTGAAACTAATTACTTTATTTAAATATCTTTTCTTTTTCCAAATGTAAAGTTGTCCATTAGTAAATCACTGCCTGTGTCCCCATTTCTCTGGTTTTCTTTTAACTGTCATATTTACATGTTATGTGCTCAGACTTCTTCTTTCTCCATGACAGACTTCCAAGTTAAACTTTAAGGTTCCAGGAAAGTTCAAAAACTATTTAAATCACTCAGAGGCTACAATGAGGAAGAAAATAGGAATTATTTGTGGAAGATATGTTGCAGTGTAGCACCGTTTTAATCCTCAGCTTTCAGTAGGTGAGAATATTTCCACTACCCTAGCAAAACCTCTGAGCATAATTTTTTAAAAATCCCTCAGGACCAGCTCCTTACCCAACCTATGATCATTAGCCACGGTCATCCCCATCTTCAAAAAGGGAGATCCCAGCTTAGTTGAAATTTACAGACCAATGTTGCATCACCTGCAAAGTCATGGAATCAATCATTAACCAATCCATTACCCTCCACTTAGAAACAAACAACCTACTCTGTAACAAACAATTTTGTTTTGGGGGAAAAAATATCCTGTAATCTGCAACTTTTACACTGTAAAAACATATGGACTACACAACTCAACCAGGGCAAACCAATAGACACAATTTACATAGACATTTGTAAAGCCTTTGATTCAGTGGTACATGACAAACTAATTCTAAAACTGAAATCTTATGGCATTTCTGGATCCGTGCACAAATGGATAACTGCCTTCCTGCCAAACAGACAACAAGTAGAAAAAATAGGGAATGCCCTATCAAACCCTGCACCTGTTAATAGCAGTGTTCCCCAAGGTAGCGTTTTAGGATCCACAGTCTTTATACTTTACATAAGTGACCTTTGCAATCATATTATAAGCAACTGCGTTCTCTTCGCTGATGATGTAAAACTATTCAACACCACCGACAATGCTGCTTCCCTTCAAAAAGACCTGGAATATGTATCAGAATGGTCAAACAATTGGCAACTCCAAATCTCAATCAACAAATGCTTGGTCTTACATACTGGCAAAAATAATCAGAACACAAAATACAAACTAGATACTAAATACTAACCTTGTTGACAATCCTCACTCAGTTAAGAACCTTGGAGTACTCATCTCTAATGATCTAAATTCCAGAGCCCACTGCAACACTATTGCCAAAAAGGCATTAAGAGTGGTTAACCTAATCTTGCATAACTTCTTCTCTGGTAATACTGTACTTTTAACCAGGGCATATAAGGCATTTGCTAAACCATTTCTCGAATACAGCTCATCTGCCTGGAGCCCGCACTACATATTTGACATTAATACAATTGAGAATGTACAGAGATATTTCACGAGAAGAGTCCTCCACTCCCCTGTTTGCAACAGAATACTTATGCCACCAGACTTGAAATTTTGGGCCTAGAAAATTTAGAACTACGTCGCCTTAGATCTGACTTAAGTGTAGCCCACAAAATTATCTGTTACAATGTCCTACCTATCAATGACTACTTCAGCTTCAACTGCAACAACACATGAGCACACAATAGAAACAAACTTAACGTAAACTGCTCAAACTTGATTGCAAAAAATATGGAATACATTACCTGACTCTGTAGTTTCTACCAAAAACCCTAAAACTTTAGCCTCTGACTGTCTACCATTGACCTCACCCCATTCCTAAGAGGTCTGTAAGGGGCCTGCATAAGTGCACCAGCGTGCCTACTGTGCCTGTCCTAATGTCCCCATGTATTTGTAACCATCTCATGTACTCATAACCATGCTTATACATCTTATGTACTCACAATCATGATTATACTTTGCCTGTAAAATAAATAAATAAATAAATAAAATAAAATAAATAAATATGCGGTTAATTGTCTGCAAATAGGAATCCCTTTAATGCAGAAGTAATATCAATATAGTATCCACTGAGACTAACTCAGCAGAGGTCTCTCTACCAACTTTCCCCATATTGTATAATCAGATATTTTGGACTCAGAAAATTTGCTGAAAAATTTGCCGAGACATATCTTAGCTTTTTCAAATGGACTTTGACAACTGAACATTTGTGTCTGGCTGTATCTATTTTGGTTCTATTATATAGTTTCCATTCAAATTATTATTTGCCTTTTCTTGAGAGGGGAAAAACAATATTGGTAGAATAATAAAAGAATATTATGGTGACTGAAGATTAGCATGAGATTTGTTAAAATAATAGAATAGAACAGAACAGAACAGAACAGAATAGAATAGAATAGAAATAGACTGGACTGGACTGGACTGGACTGGACTGGACTGGACTGGACTGGAATGGAATGGAATGGAATTGAATGGAATGGAATGGAATGGAATTCTTTATTGGCCAAGTGTGAATTTGTCTTTGGTACACGTGTCTCTTCTCTTGCATCCTATCGATATGAAAGGCCTTAACTCTTTTTGCCTTTAAGAAAACTATTAAGACCTGGCTTTCCCCCCAGATTTAATTAATTTCTCCCAAGATTAATTGAATAGAATAAAATAGAATTCTTTATTGGCCAAGTGTGATTGGACACACAAGGAATTTGTCTTTGGTGCATATGCTTTCAGTGTACATAGAAAGACAAGATACACTCGTCAAGAATCATAAGGTACAACACATAATGATAGTCATAGAGTATAAATAAGTAATTAGGAAACAATATCAATAAATGTTGTAAGGACAGAAGCAACAAGTTATAGTCCTGCAATCATAAGTGGGAGGAGATTGTGATAGGAATGATGAGAAAACTAATAGTAATAGTAATGCAGTCTTGGTAAGTAGTTTGACAGTGGTGAGATAATTATTTGTTTAGCAGAGTGATGGCGTTAGAGAAAAATTATTCATAATCACAAGAGGAATGGGAGTCCCCTTGTGATTACAATGACTTCCATTTATGCTCACCAGTTACATTCCTGGTGCACAGCATTTTACTACAGGGGTCCCAAACCTGTGGGCCATGGCCCACTATTAGACTGCGGAGTAATTGCCACCAGGCCATGTGAATGTCTGGCCAGTGCATGTACCTCTATGCATATGCACAGCTCCACTCATGCAAGCGTCATTGTGGCATCTGTGGTCCCACTTGTGTGAGCATCATTGCAGGTGCTCACGGCCCTAATTGTGTGAGCATCACCTTGAACATCACAAGCTCTCATGTGCATGTATGTAAATGCACACATGCGCTTGCCCCTTCCACAAAATCTTCCCCTCTTTCTCCCCTCTTCCCACTCTGGGCCACCCACCCAGAAAGGTTGGGAACTCTATTCTACTACCTCTATGCTTCCAGAGCAGAAGGAATAATATATAAAAAGTTAACCATATTTTACACCTCCATCCTTGCTTGAGGCCCAAGATTGTCATCTCATCTTGCCTCATGGTAAGACCATTTCAGAAAGCGACAAAAGAAAGTGGGTAAAAACGAGTTAGTTGCATCAAACTACGTCAAATTGAAATCTGCATGCCAAGACTACATTCATTTGTTGGAGCAAATTAACAAACAGGTAGACGCACAGGGAACAGGAGCAAATATAAAACCCAAACTGAACAAACAGCATTGAAAAGAAATAAAAGGTCTGTCATACATCTATCCATATTGATGCAGTTGTCCTGTGTTTTTTTGATAGGCCTCTTAAGTTCTGTTCTGTCAGACAAAACCTGTTCATTAACCTCCTTTCTTCTCTGAATAAACCCAGTCATAACTTCTTGGAGATTGAAACTTCTAATTTATCACATTTTCACATTCCCAACTAATGCATTTATTACCTAGCCTAGTAATGAAATGTCTGCAAAATAACAACCATTCAAAGAACACTAAATATGAAATATATTTTAAACCAAAGGTTTTTAAAAAGTTGTAACTTGCAGAGAACATATCATAAACCTTTTGAAAGTATCACTAAGCCTATTTGCACTTAGAGTGGCAGGGCTCAGGGTGGAGGGGTTGGGCTAAGGAGAAATAGATTAACATGCCAGGATATCAGCATGCATGTTATGTGCAAATGCAATAATATAAATAGTTCCAAGTTGGCTTTTCCAGATGGTTCCTTTATCTCTTCCCTAAATCTAATTTGGCTTGTGACCAGACTGGCAATATATATCCAATAAAAGCAGTGACTGATTGATGTGAGATGCTGATCTTCAAATATCTTACCACTAATATTTCTAATGCTTGATTGTAGTTATTCTGTATTTCACATCTCCTGAGGTATGAGCAATATTTTTTCCTACGGAAATAGGGAAGTGGTAGTTTATATGCAATCTATTGGCAGATAGATTGCATATAAATCATACCTAACTTTCTGGAACAGATCTCATGCTAAGAAAAACTGCAGAAAAAATAATTACTGCCAACCTGCCTTCCATTGAGAACCTGTACACGGCACAAGTCAAAAAGAGGGCCGTGAAAATATTTACTGACCCCTCACATCCTGGAC
>JANHFT010006640.1:23215-40963 GCA_032467955.1 Pseudoxenodon macrops | reverse complement strand
ACATTTCTCCAATTCTTTGCTATTTCTATGGGTCAGGCACACATGCACAGAAATACACAGGAAACAGTGTATATCATTTGTACTGTTTGCTGTTTTCTGGGAGGCAAATTGCTGGGAGGCAGAGGAAGATTTTTTTTCTTTTTTTCTTGTTTTTGTCCCCAAAAACTAGGTGTGTCTTATACTTCGGTGCGTCTTATAGTCCGAAAAATACAGTAATTAAAAACAAATAATGAAATTATATACACAGGAAAGAACCAATGCAAAGTATTAAAAAGCTAAAACAGAAAAATCTATTAAGTAGCTATTAAGAGTAAAACTAAATGGAACCAAGTCAAACTCAAAATTCTCTTTTATTATGGCCACTATTTAGAAAGCTTTAAAGGAGATAAAATACGTTCATAGAAAATTAAATGGTAAGAAATAACTTTATGTGATGCTGTCAAGCTAATTCCAAAGGCAGAAGCAGCATGGACTGGAGTGCTATGCCCTTCAGGATTTGGGCTATTGGGACAAGCAAGCTGATGAATTTGATAAGACTTTTTTTACATTATTATTGAATTAGTCTCCAGGATGGTTTGAGAAACTTTCTGAATTTACTCAGTTTTATGCAACTTGTTTTACTTTGGGGCAAGAGGCACAAGAGGAAATGTCAATATAGCTGTAGTGCTGACTGTCATAAGTAATTTGGATCAGCAATGTATTGGTAAACCAATAAAGATAAACCAGACACAATGGTTTCAAAGAATGATGGGATACATCTATGGGACTTGTGCAGTGATGGTTTTTTCCAGTATTATTTGTATAACTTCATAGGACACGTGGAGGCAATCTTAAATCATGAGGAGCAGGAAAATGTTGGGCTGAGCCTAGTTCACAAATTTTAAACCAAACTTTAAGATAAATATCCAGCTGCTGAAGTTTTTACCAACACAGTTGTTAGTCAAAGACCAATACAGCAATGCTTAATACCAAAACTGTCTCTACCAATGTTAAAACAAAATACAAGACATTCTTTAGTTATATTTCTATTGTGATATAAGATACGTTAAAAAAAACTTTCTTTGTTTCTTAAGTATTATTGCACCAATGACTCATTCCATGGGAAATCACAACTTCTAGCTGTCTTCTAAAGAGTTCTCATTCTTTGATCTCTTCTTTCTGTTGTTCAAGTTCACTCAACAGATTTTTGCCTGATACTCCTGCTTTTGTGGCAAACAAAATAGCAGCCTGCTTAAACCCTAGAGACTTTAGACTTCTGGCATAATCAGCAAATATTGCATGGATTAATTTCTGTGAAAGGCAGGTTAAGGAATATAGAAATGAACAATCAGATATCAGACTTCTGGGTGACAATGCTTAAAGCTGGCACTGTGTTTAATGCTGCTGTTAGATCTGAAAATATTTGATACTGAAATGTTTCCAATTTAATCAATGTTATCACTTAGAAACTTTAGATATGTTATCCTTTTTATTTTTGCCTTGGACTGAAAAAAAGCTTTACATGTACAGCATCTAATAAATAAAGTCACTATTAGTAGATTTCTATGCTTCAATTTATGCATACTTAAAAAAAAGGATATTTGCATCTTCATTAACTTCAATAGTGCCATACTTAAGGCAGGCTTCAATAAACAGTGCAGCTCGGTCAAAATGCCTCATGCTGTTGAAAACAAGAATAAATGATTGTGTTAGATAATATTTTTCATCATTGTGCAGAAATACTTCTTCAGATACATGCAACCAGGGTGGATAAAAACCTATGGTTTAAAAAAAAATAGAATTTTTAAAAATTTAAATTGTGTGTTTTTATTTTTATCAAATTTATTTTAATAAAATGTTTTTGAAATAAAAATTAAGATAGTTTTCTATTTAAGATATATTAATAATTTAGTTTATTCAGCATGATTATATTCAGCATGAAATGAAGCTTAGTTATGTAGCATGAAGCTGTATATTCTGCAATATTGGGACTGTCGATGAGTCAACAGCATGTCAGAGGAGCTGCTGCTGTGGGACAGAGATGAAGTGATTTAAATCAAGTCTTTTTACTAGTGATTTAAATCATGATTTAATTGTGTCTACATGCAACAGACACAATGGTGCCTTTGATGCAAAACTACAAATTCAATCACAAAAATGTAAATAAGAATCAATAAAATACGTGTTTCTATTCATAAAAGCAAATAAATATATTACTACTCGAATATATTATGTGCTCATTTGGAAAAATGTATGGTAAGAGACATAAGACTTGGCCCCTTTTATTTTATGTCATTTGATTTCATTTTCAGTATTTTTCAACTTGTATATATTTATGTAAATCATTTACAAAAAAATAACTGACACCTGGAAAGTATACTACAAGCCTCTATAAAAATAGAGTTCCTACTAAGGAATTTTTCTTTACATTTACATTTTTCTTTATATATTTCTGCACTAGACTTTCAGTCAGAATAAAATTTGAAATAGGCAATACTACAAAGATCTCACAACTCCCATTTACTTAATGTCAAAAGGTACTATTTTTGTTGATATCGTTCCTTAATACCTAACATCATATTCATACACTGAATTCACTCAGACTAATTCCCAGATATGGTCATCCTAAATCAGATTGTTTATAGAATATACTTTTTCTCTGAAAACATATATATTTGAACTAACAGGCATTTTTATTCAGACAGACATTTATATGACTTCTGTTTTTACTTTCAAGAGGTTGCATCTAGTTGATATTGTATTTTTTTAAATTGCAAAGTGTACAGATAAGTGATTCATTTTGTTAAATAAACAGATTATATGAACTGACCTATGTAACATCTCAGCCACTCTCATGAAAGAACCCAGGGAAAGTAGAACAAGGATTGCCTTGGATTTTTGATTGATTTGTGGAGAACAAAGGTGATCCACCCAACGCTTCAAAACATCTGCACATTCTTCAGCATTCAGGCGAACCTTGGAAATATTCAAACTATTTGAGTACGTTCTGGAAGCCAAGTTGCATGTGCCAGTAAGGTACCTAAATGTAACAACTCTTAATTTATTTCACTTGCTTTAAATTATTTTCTAATTATTGAGAGAATAATGAGAAAGTCTGCAATTTTTGAAAAATTACATCGATAAATATCCACCAGTACTCTTGTTCATTCATGGTTTATGGCTATTTGCAAACACTTCCTATGAATACATCAGCTACTATTTTTCTCAACTTTTTAATTAATTATACATGCCATTATTTCTTAAAAAGGAGCAAAGCATATAGATAAGCATCCTACCTTTGCAAGCCATGCAGCTCGATTCCACTCCCCATAGGTTTGTAGGTAACGGCAGGCATCAGCAGCTTTATCTATTAAACACAGTAACTGGACACCCTCTGGGGAGGATGGAAAGGGGGGGAGGGTGTACCGAATCTTAATGAGTCACAGTTCAAAAGTTTTTAAAAAATTATCGCATCTTTTGCAGTTCAAAATGTAGACAACTGCTTTTTGTAGAGGGGAAAGTACAAACACCTTCCTAATTTATAACCTTCTGATTCAATTTTAGGGTATTCGCAACCATTTAATACTGTTTTGGTCTTCAACACATGACACACACACACACCGCAAAGGTAGGGTAAGGTAGTCCTCGACTTACAACCACAATTCAGCCCAAAATTTCTGTTGCTAAGTAAAACATTTTTAAAGTGATGCCCCACTTTACAACTTTTCTTGCCACAGCTGTTAAGTGAATCATTGCAGTTGTTGAGATAGTAACCCGGTTGTTAAATGAATCTGGCTTCCCCATTGACTTTGCTTGTCAGAAAGTCACAAAAGGTAATCACATAACTCCAGGACATGCAAATTGCCAAGCATCTGAATTCTGATCAAGTGACCATGGGGATGCTCAATGGTAGTAAGTGGGAAAAACAGTGATAAGTCACATTTTTCAGTGCCAGTGTAACTTTGAACGATCACTGAGTGAACTGTTGTAAGTTGAGGACTACCTGTATATAAAAATTTCAAAGCAGAATTCATTTAGTCGCAGTATTTGACTGTTGACAGCATTTGCTCCTATTTCACCTTCATTCTTTTTAATGCACTAATAAAACAAATACCTGTAGAAATAATATGTTTATCAATCTTTATCAGAGACAGGAGAAAACAGGCCACCCCTGCATATTATTAGATGAAATTAAACTAAATCTAAAGCATTGTTAATGCTGTAATATTCTTCCTATATACAGAAAACCATATACCGGTATATATAATGTCATGAAATGCATGCGTAGCTTTTTGTCTCTTGTACTTTAAAAATACAATATTAGGTCTAACATTCCCCTCTTAGCTAAACAATAACAACATGCATTTTAATAGCTGTATGCTCAAACGTTTGAGGCTATTCTTATCAGAACTCAATATGGAGAATGGAAATTATACCTGCCAGCTTTCCATTTGCAATCATGTTTGTTGCTACCAATTTAATAGTACTTTGGGAAGGGCCGGAGGAAGTAACTGTGGTGACAAGACATGCCTTGAGTGAATCACAATAATAATAAGGGTTCTCGGCACTGGTTTCCAAAAGCAACTGAACAGCTCTGTCAGTCTGGATAGAGGAAAAAGATAACCATTAGTGTAACAATTTACATCATCAATATTGCTTAATATTTTCCTATATTTCTAATAAAATATGCATTTTGTATCATGTATCAAAGAAGATGAAATCAACACAAAAAGCCAAAATTGGCAGCACAAACCTGGCCCAAAAGCAAGAGCTGATCCGTGCATTTCCTTGTGTGATCATAATTTGATCTTTTAACTTCTTGAATATTGACTCTTTCAAGCTGGAATTTCTGCAGGAATTATAAGAAAAAAATACATTTTGTGATAAAGGATAAAATCAAAAATAAATTGGCATTGAGGCACAGAATGAAATCTGTTTCAGTTCCATATTCATGTATGTAGGTAAAAATATGGCGATAAAAACATATGAAAAGCTTTTGAGAAATGTTAAAATAGAAGGAAAGAAAGTTAAAAGAAACTGGGAAGCAAATGGAGCAAACAGTATATGAATTAAGCAAATAGTAACAGAGGCACATAAGGAATAAGAACAAATGAAAGATTAAGTGAGCCCTTAAACAAAGCCTGAAGGCTTTGGATCATTCAGGATCATTGCTGTGGGCACAAATAGAATATGCCTATAATAAAAATGCTGTTAAGAGTAAGATTTTCTTAATAGTCAATAGTATAATAATTGAATTATGCTGCTTCATTTTGCTATGAAAAAAAAATGAAGATTTCTGCTTGTCACTGAAGTGAAACTGTTTACTTCTTACACATTAGTAAATAGAAATCATAGGATAATGACTATGCATAAAAAAGTTAACTAAATCTCAGGTTATAGGATAATGTGATTAGAAGTATAAAATGTCCTCCACTTCTTCCAGACAGAACTTCTATAAATTCAATGGAATTGTACAAATTGTAACAAGCAGTATTAACATAATGCAGATATGCGACTTCTGGTCCATTAAAAATAATAACATTGTGTTTGTACCTCTGAAACCTTCAAATGAATTGAGAACAGGCATGTGAAAATTATTAAAGAATATTTTGTGGATTTGAATGGACTCACTATTTTAAAAATCAAGCAATACCTGGAAATAGGAATTTTTACAGAGAATATCGTAACATATATCTAGAGGACTGATCCAATTTTCTTGAGAAGCAAGTACATCTTCTGCATTTATGGTTAATGATTTGTTAGAGGAATAAGTATGCAAATAATGGGCAGCAACAGTCCAAAAGTGTAGTTCAGATTCATCTCCGTACAGCCTGAGAAAAATAAAAACCTGAATTAATAGTTCAGATTTGAAATCAACGTGTGCATTCACACATCCTGTGAAACCAGGCTGCTCTCTCAAATATATTTTATTTCTTTAAATTTATTTACAGACTTTCTATTCTTAGGAACGTAACATAATTAATACATTAAAATAAAATATGAAAATCAGGATAAATACTAAAATTACCATTGATATAATATAAAAGGCTTGGCTAAAGAGAATGCTCTGAACTATTTTCCTGAAAGCGGGAAGATTCGGGACCGTACATATTTCTTGATGGTATAAATGGAATAGGTGGAATAAATGAATGCTACAACTCCCATCATCTTTGACTATTTAACATACGGAAAAGGAGTTATGGAAGCTGTAAGAAACAAAAGATGGAATCTAAAGTCTATGTCTGCTTTCCTTCTTCTAGGATGTCAAAGAGAAGAATCAGGAAAGATCTGACTATGACAGTTTGTTATAGTGTCCAAATTTAAATTATGAAACTTTGAATAATTTTAAAGCAGAAATGAAATCAATTGAAACTTCTGAGTTTTTTGGTCTTGCTTCATTTGTATAGTAGACTTATAACCGCCAAGATTATGGGAATAGAAATCCACAGATCTGGAAATTTGGGAAACACTGTGCTAAAAATATTATTCCTAAAGTTGTGCATTATTATGAAATAGTATCACAGACACATTACTTAGACCCAGATTGTTGGGAGCAATATGCTGACTCTGTAAAACTGCTTAGAGAGCTGTAAAGCACTGTGAAGCGGTATATAACTCTGCTATTGCTATTGTTCTTCTAAACTCTGTTTCCTATTTAATATAGGGTAGAGTCACCCAATATGCAAGATCTTAACCCAGTTTAAAAAAACATATTAATATACTTTACTTCCCCTCCCCCCAAATAAGCCAGGTCATGGTTTATCCCAAAAGCTCTAACCTGAAAAACGTAAGAAGCTTCTTGGATGAGAAGTGAAACATCTTCAAGGAAAGAAACTCTAGTTGTCTTTTGAAAAAGCACTTTTGGGACAACCATGATCTGGATGACTTAGAATCTCCATAGACATGTTATGGTTTAGTGTCATGGATAGGCTTACACTAGATACTAAGACTGGGTTTCTTCAACATGCTGTTTCGAAAATCTGTGCAACTGATTGAGCATTCTGCAGAAATCCAGCCAAGGTACTTCATGGATATCAAAATAGCAATATCTCCTCAATGTTATAATTTGCATATCCATCTACAACTGTAAAAAATACTGGATTGTTAACCAATGTTATATTACCTCAGAATTAATAGGGTAAATGAGAAGCATTTCTTTCACAATAGTTATTACACTTAATTTTACAATGGTTGGGGTAAATAATTATAACTAAACAAAATTATAACAAACAAACAAACTATAACTATTACCCTAATGAAATTTTCCTTACTTTTTACATTTCTGTACAAAAATTAATTCAGCACTAATTGTATCTAATCCTGGTTGATCTACACTGTTAAACATAAATAGTGTACCAATTCTGAAACAGAAAATATTCAGGCTTAGCATTATATAAGAACGATTATTAAAATAAACTTTTGGAGGTTATTTAGAAAATATTATATTACCTTGAAATCAATAAGCATCGCTGCAAAAGAGTGAACTCTGGATCAAGTAAAAGTTTCTTGACATCACTGTAAAAAGTTAAACCATGTCAAGCACATATTATGAGTCTCTCCCTTTTTACCAAAGACAGTTTCAAAAAGAACAAAAACAAAAACTCTTTGTTGAGAAGCAGCTATTTACATTCATTTTAACAGAATGAAAACAATAAATAAATAAAAACCTGAACTGTATAACTTTACATACTAGTGAAGATAAGTGTTGTACTACTGCACCAAGTCTCTTGCATCTTTAAAAATGTCTAAAAAGGAACTTATTTCTCCATATCCTAGGCATAGCTATAAACATTACATACAGACACAGGCACAGAATTATATACAAGGTTCAAGTTATTAATTTTATAAAATTAATACCTATCATTATGGAAGAACCTGCACCCACTGTGTAACCATATAGGACAATTTGGCCTCGTTGGTATGAAAGAATAGTATATAGCCAAGTGTTTACATATTGTAGAGTCTTGACTTTTCTATTGAAATATTTTTCTGGTCTTTTACTAGCAATAGAAAGGCAAGAACTTCGTGTTCAATATCTTGAAATTCATAAATGTGAATTAGCAACCATTTTTGCTAAAGGCACAAACCCATAGCACATTAATTTCATCAAAGTCTTGCCTTAACGATTGTTATCAAATTCTCATTAGATGTTATTATGTAATGGCTTCACAGATATTACAATATTTTTAAATATTGTTATAAATATGTTACTTATCTGCTTAAAAACTGGGAAATAATACATCAATCACATCAGTATGACTATATGTATTAATATCTATCCAAGAAAATCTGATGTGGAACTAAGAAAGGTACTTTAATAAATATGTCAAATTATTGAATCAGACAGTTCAAAAATAAAAACCTAATGCAGCTTGATAGTATAAGAAAAGCAAACGAAGACATTTTTAATAATACATTTTGAAGATATAAGAAACTCAAATATGCTTACTTGGACAATGAATATAACTGCTCTTGCAACATATTTTTAATATTTTCATTCTCTGGATAATTGCTGTAAAACAAATGAACAAAGATATAGAGTCAAATATTGATTGCTTATGTGACATCAAGTTGTTTCAACTCCTAATGACCACAATAGTCAAATCCTGACAATCTGAAATTAAATTTACATGCTGTTCCTAAGTTCAATTTGGTCAGACTCACAAGAACCTTTACCTTTACATAAAAAGGTAAAGGTTTCCTCTACCAGTCGTGTCCAAATCTAGGGAGAATTGCTCATCTCTGAATTAAGCCGAAGAGCCAGCGTTGTCTAAAAAATGCTTCTATGGTTATGTGGCTGATGATTATACAACGAAGGCACACAAAATGCTGTAACCTACCCACCAAAGTGGTACCTATTTATCTACTTACATTTACATGGCAAGTAACAGTACCTCACTCTGTCATGTAGTATTTAGGTCTTGAACTGCCAACCTTCTGGTTGAAAAGCCCAGCATCTTAACTGCTCAGCCACTGAACCCAACCCTTACATACATGTTGATATTTTCTAAAAGCAAATACTTTACACTAAAAGTAAGTCTTACATATATGATATATCCAAAGAATACTTATTATCCCAAGGCTGGTGAAGTAAGAAAGCTTTTAAAGCTAAGGATGCTCTTGGAAGAGGAAGATATGGGCACCATACAGGTTCTAGAAATAAAAATAGGAAAAGAAAAAATAACAAAATCAATATGAATTTCAATCTGATGAGAAGGCTAATATTTATTCTACCCTTAACTAATAACTATGTTTACTGAACTTCTTTGAAAAATGAAATACAAAACTTATTCTCATAGCAAGACCAAATGATTATAGCAGTGGTGGCTGGAGAATTCTGGGAGTTGAAATCTACAAGTCTTAGATTTGTCAAGGTTGGACATACCTGGATTGGAACAAATGAGTAATTTCTTACTGAATTTGTGTGTACTTCTTAGCTATTCAGGATAAGAAAGAGAAAAAATGGCAACTACAGGCAAGTAATATTCATTGAACATCTTAAAAAGTGAATATACTTTTATTTTTTGGAGGGAAGAGATTTTGTGTATTAACAATATTTTTTAAGGATAAGGGTTTGGCTTTATGTTTAGATTTTAGAACATATTTTCCTTTATAGACTTTCATATAGAAATAGTTTATAGAAATGTTATTTGTATTAGCTTCTCAGAGCCATAACAACAAAAATGTGATACAAAACTAATGAAGAAATTTATTTTTAAAATCATTAAGAGGTTTAGCTATGTCAGAATCTGTTTAATAGCCTTTAGAAGAAATCTATATAAGAGCTTTTATTTGGTGTTAAGCTACTAAAATAATTCTTCCCATTGAAAGTTTGTATCTGTTGAAGGCAGTGTTTGAATTTTGCCAATAGGAAAGAAGACATGATCACAGAACCTTTACCACACCTGGGACATCATTTTTGTCTGGTTTGGGTCATTTCATTTTTCGTATATCCTTAATGAACATGAACATGATAATAAGGCTGTAAAAAAACAAAACCCAGCCCAACTTCTAACTCATAAGTGATCCAGACTGATTGTTATATTTTCGTCTTTCAACTATGCAGATAACTGGACTTATTATTGGAAATATATGGCTGAAAGATATTTCTCTGTTTCTATCACAATATAGAATCCTATAGTTAGTTATACAAAATACCAGGTTGGGGTTAAAGTATTTCAAATTTTCCCACTGAGATTATATAAAATATTTCAATATTCAGAAGCAAATTTACATTTTAAGTAGGTTTTGAAGCTCTCCTTTTAAGGCTTTAGATTTAGACTGTCATGACTTAATCTATTTCTGTTTGTTTGTTTAAATCAGTATAGCCTATTTAATTGCATAGATATTTTCTGTTCCATTATTATTGACTGAGATTAGAAGGGATGATGTGGGAAGATGTTGGGAAAATGAAACAGTTACTAAACACATAATTAGGGCTGAAAAGCCAATGCAGGTTATGTTTATTTGTATTTGCACTGACAGCTAAATACTGTTTTTAGCTTCATGCCTGCCAGGTATGCAAATTACTGCTTTCAAAAAAGGAACAAAAAATCAACTCTCTATTATTAGGAAGAAAGCATTTGCAAATAGCACGAATCTATATTTCACAGCAGTTAAATAAAGGTGGGGGTTTGCTATTCATGCAGGAGCAAAAAGTAACATGCAAATGGAAACAATTGTTTCCTACATGGGTTTTAACAAATTTGGAAAAAATGATTTCATGCCTCAGTCAGCATGGAATGTCAACTCACTTTACTCTTGTAAACTTGAGGTGAAAATGAAGCAGAAAAGGATGATTTCTTGTTTGTTTGATTTGATTTGATTTGTTTTCTATACTTAAATCTTTCGATTTTTGCCCCATCAAAACAAAGGAAACTAGAATCATTTGGTTGGAAAGCAAATTATCAGAAATATTCCAATGGAAAATTCTCAGGTTTGTTTTCAGAGCTTGAAATAAACATTTGAAATAAAATGTTTTCTTTTTTAGTACATCGTATTATTTCAGTTAATACAAAGTTCTAGACAGATGTGAAGTAGGTTATATATCTACAAGCCACTGGATTACCTATCCTGTTTTTTTTCCAGGCATAAAGATAAAAGTCAATCATACATGGTAAAGCAGTGCTAGAGATTTTATCACATGGAAAAGTGAAAATCCTTCCTACATTGATAGTATAACGCTTCACAAAAATATCTGGCAATAAATTAAACATTTAATATTAAAATGTCTGGATATGAGTAAGCCTATGAACAATGGATGTAATTTATGTATTCAACACTCTAGTAATTGAATAGCAAAAAGCAGAAAGCAGTATTTTAGATTTACAGAATGCAAGTAGAAATTTTGCAGAAATTATACTTTATAGTATCTTTCTGTACTAAATAGAAAACTAGAGTTTATTTTAAAGTGGAACATTATACACACTTTTGTAATTTGAATATAATATGAGAATTTAAAAAATGAATAACTTCATTGATAAAAATATTACAGTTATAAAGAATAAAAACATTTTATGCACCTATTTTCTAGGAAGTAAATGTTGAGTGTAATAAGAAGTTATTATCTGTGTATATACATACTGGGTTTTCCTCTAAATTTTATTTTTATAGTTATAAAGTATTTGGAGTCTTTTTGTATTGGACAACACATTAATTACTGTACTAAATTCATGTTTAAATTAAGTAGAAAAGCAAATGTTCAAATTAGAGAATAATAATGCCTTGCTTTTGTTAAATAAAAAAAAGTGATACACAAGTCTTACCCAGAGATTCAAACAATTTGATGGAAACTGAGCATTCAGGTTCTTTTTTTTTACTGTGACCAAGTATATAATGCACAATGATTTATGCCTTTATTAATTGCTCAGCTGAAGCACAATCCCATATACAATTGCATTGAATTACACAAGATTTTCTAGCCTTCTTTTCCTACTGCGAAGAGGAATATAGCAATATCAGGCAGATTGTGAGGTCCCCATGAGTTTAGGGAAAGAAAGAGGATCAAGAGTGTATAAACCATGATTTTCCATTTGCAAATTGGGATCTTTATATCCAATTCAACATATGAATTTATGAATTTTTTTTTTTGCATTCAATATTTTGTGAGCAGGAGCTGGAAACAAATAAACCCTTTGAAATTATGACTTATTTAGCTTGTGAGCTTGGGGACTAGTTAAAAGACAGTGTTTTTTATTATCTTTTTTATTATGCATTAAAAGTAGAGTTAAAAAACAGGCTTTACCTCTTTGCTTTTTGACAATTCATGTACTCTATGCCTAAAATTCTGGGTCTTCTTCACATTGTTATTATGTCGTCAGTTAAAATCACCCTAATTCTTGCACCTACAATTTGAAATTTATGCTATACCTATAAGTAAAATATCTCTGCCTCACTGCAATGCTGGCTGAAACATTCCCGTTTTACTACAGCAATACCGTACAATGCAATTCCACCACCACTCCAAAAAAACGGTATGGGGATAGACTGGACCTTTACCTTACCTGACAATTCTTGTTCATCCATTCTAAAGCATGCAGGCTTCATTGTCATTTCTAGCACTCTGATACAACCATCATCTGAAGCTAAGATCACTTTATCTGAAGTGCACCAGTCAACATCAAGTACACGGAAACTGACATTTCTGCCACTTCTTAAACTGCTGACCATCTGGACCTAAAGGATACAGCAAATCTTAGCTTTAAAATGTTTATTGGGTACTTCATGTAAGCAAAAAAACAAAAAAGAAATTTTTGGATTGCTAATTATTCTGTGTACAAATTAATTACTAGTATTCATTTCTGCTTTATAATTTATGGACGTTTCTTTCATCTCTGTAACTCAGCTTACTTTTTAAAAACATCTACTATTTCCTGACCTAAAAAAACAAAAATCAACCAACTTGATACCTTACCTCCTTTGTATCCCAAACTTCAGCCCCATCATTGTATATTGCTATCAGCTTTTGGTTTCCTTTCCCAGGAGCAAAGCGAATCTTCCTCACCCACCCTCGGTGGGTGGGGATGCCCCTGGGAGAAGATGAAAAAGGAACAGATGGGAAAACTGTTTAAATCAGGGGTGAGCAATTCATTTTCCCAAGGGGCCATATAAGAAACTAGGACTGCCAACGATTCCCTCCCCCATCCATTGAAGACTAGACAGCCAAAAGGACAGCTATGGCTCACAAGCTATAAAATGCCCAGGCTTTTTAATTGTATTATAACCCTAACCATCTAGATGATTATAATGAATTAAAAATTATCCCACTGAATTTGCTTGTCAGAAGCTGGCTGGGACGATTGCTAATGGGGATGACATGACCCTAGAATGCTGCAACAGTCATAAATATCTGCCATTTGCCAAGCATCCAGATTTTGATAACATAAATGTGGGGGTGCCTATAAGTGGGAGGACTGGCCATGAACTTTTTTTTTTTTGAGTCGTTGTAACTTTGAATTAATAATAAACAAATAGGTGTAAGTCGAACAGACCTGTACTATGTAGTTCACCTTCAAGAAGTCAGTCACAAGATATAAATCATTTATGATTTTGGTTTTATAAATTTTAAGCAAATTACCTGGATACCCTAGCTTTTAAATCCCAGAAGTTCAAATTGCCATCAACATCTCCCAGAACCAAGGTATCACCTTTCCAGGCAATGCATGTAATACTGCCCATACTTCCCTACAAAAAATTAAAAAGTAAAGATTAAAAATCAGCAAAATAGTAATTTGAAATATACACAAAGTTAGAGGAAGTAAATTGCCTCTTACAGACCCATCATTATTTAAACATGTATGTAAATTGGATAATCATTTAAAACATTAATTTAATCCCAACAATGGGATTTCATTGTCTCTAGGGCGCAGTGCCCATCTCCGTTTCTTGGCTGAGGAGGCCAGAGTTGTCCAAATACATTTTCAGTGGTCAGCATGACTATAGGCCAAAGGCACACAGAACACTGTTATCTTCCCACCGAAGCTGTACCTATTTATCTACTCACATTTGCATGCTTTCAAACTGCAAGGTGGGCAGAAGCTGGGGCAGGAACAGGAGCTCACTCCATTGCATGGCGCTTGGGTCTTGAACCCAGGCCATTGCTCTCAGTGAGATTCTACCAACTTGGAATTGACAAAATAAGTGTAACTGATGTAATAAAGTGAATGTAACGGACAGTATCAGATTGCCCAATGATGCAACCTTTCTGGATTACTTAAAGCAGAAATTCAGATTTACTTTCAAGATCTTGTAACGGGCTTTGAAGCCGTACTCTGTAGCATGGCTATAATGGGAAAACTAAAACAAATTCATGGAAGGCTGAATTATTTTTATTTGTATGCCAAAAACAAGATATTGCAGAACTTTCCTTCATTTTCTCTTTCACCAGTAGGTTGACAGAAGGTAAAGAAAGAAGGAACTTTCATTACATTTACTTCAAACTTTTTAGATCCGTAACTATTGAAAACAGACATTCAGCGACAAACTTACATCAGGAGGAATTCTCGCACTATCTTTGACAGAATTCCCTTCCACTGTCAAGTGATAAACTTGTCCATCAGTATCTGTAAAAACAAAGTGCTCCCGAGCAGAAATGTTCTGACTTAATTCAGATTTACTCTCTGCTTCCTGCAACAAGCTTTGAAAGAGAAAGCAGCGAGTGTTTCATTTAGTCTACATCTGTAATATGGGTGCATATGCACAAATGCTTAAAATATACATCACAGGAAAATAATCTGGTATTAAGCAATTTACCATAAAGAAATATTATAACGTATTATTACTGCTGTAAGCCACTTAGGACTATCATGCCCTAGGCAGCCATATTGATTTGAAAGAAATAAGTAAAAATATATTAAATACCATTTGAATTTTTTTTTTAAAAAAGTGGATTGATAAAATTGTATTTCAATATTAAATTGTACCCTTATATGAAATAAACAAAGGATATATTGTACTGCAGCTCTGTGCAACACATTTTAACATATAGTTCTTTCTGTTGCTGTCCAAATGCTGTAGCATTATCAGGTTGATAGCTGATTTAAATTACAGTCCAGCTAAACTTTTTATTTTCATAGACCAGAACTAGTGACAGAAATGCTAATGGGGAATAATCTTGGGCAAATGACCTGAGAAATACTTAATATGAATTTTCATTTAGACTGGTATTGATACCTGATCATTGAAGACTCCAGACTGCTCTGCTCTGTATCTGATACCACTGTTTGCCTTGCCATCGCCTCACGGGCTGCAAGCTGCTTCTTTCTTAAACTCTTCAGATTATGAGAAGGGGACCATTCCTAAGAGAAGAAAACCCATAACATTACACATTTAAACTTTTATCAATACAAATTTCACTCAAATGTATTTGGATTTTTAAAAAAAGGAAAATTATACAAGTCACTACTGCAGTTTTCCTAATAATCTGAATTCAAAAAAGAAAATAATGTATGTATTTATCCAAATGGATTTTTAAAATTCTTCAAGCAAACTTTAGCTCATGGAAGAATAGCTAACACACACACACATATGAGAGAAGCTAGATAAAATTTCTATCTTACCAAAGCAGTAATTGTAGGGAAGTTTTTAGACATTTCTCTGAGAAGAGTACACGTCCTGATATCCCATAATTCCAAAGGCTTGTCTTTGAAAACAACTGCCAAATACTGCCTAAAATTGGTTTAAAAAAAAACCAAGGTAAGAAATACATATTTCATAGCAAATATGATTGAATTCATCTTGTTTTATTTACTGTGCTAGAATATCTATTTGAGGGCTGTATATAAATAATTTATATATTTATTATGTCAATATAATTTTTATATATATTTATATCCTTATATAAATAATTCTAATAATTTTTTATTTGGAGCTGCCCAGAGTTGGTTTTAAGTGGGTTGTAAGCTAAGTAAGATAAACAATTTACCAACACAACATTGCTCTTAATAACAAAACCCTATGACTCTGCTGTTAAAGGCCTAAAGAAGTTTAAATTTACTTCTTTAAAGAAATGAAATTAACAATAACATAGCATTTATGAAAAAACAATTTATGAAATCCTAACAGTATTACTTTGAAATAGAATATTTTTAGTGTCATATTATTGCAGAAAGCAATAGGAAATGGTTCTAAAGCAGGGGTGTTGAACTTGCGTTCTCACGTTGTCACATGATGTATTGTGACTTCCCCCACTTTGCTAAAATGGCAGCGAGCGTGGCCAGCGCATGACACATCTGGCCGGTGGGCTGCAGGTTTGACACCCCTGTTCTAAAGTAAGGGGAACAGAAGAATAAGAATAATTCTATATGCTCTTCACCAACAAACCACTCAATATTTTAATGATAGACAGCACTGTTATAAACACCAGTTCTTTACTTGAACATTCAAATTTATTTGCTTGAAATAAATCCATTCAAAGAGGGTTAAACAATGGATTCTATATAAACATGTAAATGATTAGAATAACTTTCTAAAGGAATCTTACATAACTCACTACAGAAACTTGCTTACTTCAAGTGGGACACCTTTATCATTTCAATGGCTGGTTCATCGTTGCCTCGCTCCCCACGAAAGGCAATGCTCCTACCTAAGAAGATGATGCAAAACATGTGTAAACTATTCAACACAAGCAAACTTGTTGTGGCTGATCTTTCAAATTCTTATTTTAATTCAATTACATTTTGCCTTCTTAACATTAGTTTCCAAGTTCTATAACATTGTTTTCGGTATTATAAATAAGCCCCAAACTGAGTTAGTGAACATGAAATATTGCTAAACGTTTGGCTCTAAGCCATCCCATTTTTCTCAATTTTAAAAGCTCAGCGCAAAATTATAGTAAATGCAAATATTTTCTCTGTGATCTTGGACTAATCCTATCCGTTCAATCTAGACAGGTAGACAGCCACTTGTCTGAAATGATATAGCAGTGATGGCCATCACGTGCCAAAAGCGGGGTGAGCACGGGGGGTGCCCACACCCATAATGCAATGCCCTCCCTCCATGCATACACACAACCACCACTCCCTGTGCAGCCCCCCCACGCATGCACGCAGGCCTAACTCTGGTAGGTCCATTGGGCTGTTTTTCACCCTCCCCAGGCTTCAGGAAGCTTTCCTGAAGCCTGGGGAAAGCGGCTTCCCCGCCCTCTGGAAGGGCAAAATCAGCTGGCCAGCACACACATGTGCACTAGAGCTGACATAGAGCAACGCCTCGCGTGCCCTCTGATATGGCTCTGTGTGCCACCTGTGGCATGAGTGCCATAGGTTCACCAGCACGGTGATATGGGGTCTCCAGCTTGAGCAGGTGGATGGACTAGAAGATCTCCAAGGTCCCTTCCAGCTCTATTCTAATTGTATTGATTCAATCAGTTCCCAATGCTGAAAGTCTCTTAAGTGTCTTTTTCACACAAGCTACTTTTCTTAGATTCATGAAATAACTTCTGCAAAGTTACATTATGATCTAAAGATGACCCAGACAGGTAGCAGAGGTTCTCTTCACCAACCACTTGCTCTCACTGATTATATATATATCACCTCTTTCAGAATGTTCTGCAGAGAATTTTATATTAATACCTACTATTTCATACACTGATAACTGTATAATGATTCTTCCATGCTTATTTATGAGAAAACAACATACAACGCAGCAGTTAGACTATGGAGGAAAATTAAATTCCAGACAAATAAATTTAAAACTCATTCAAATGAAATTAAAACTTAATCCATTTGAAAGCTTTGCTGAATACAATGTGATATTTCTTAGTATTTGTTTCTT
>JANHFT010006640.1:0-21974 GCA_032467955.1 Pseudoxenodon macrops | reverse complement strand
AAAAACAGGCACTATACTAATGTAGGGCCATGCTAATAGGATATGAAAACCATTGTGGCATAGTGTAAAAGTCACATCATTTAAGCATAAGGTCAAAGTCTGAATCATTTAGACACAAAGACAAGTGGTAAATGCACTGAGCAAACCAAACATTTCAAAGTTAAATCACTGATTTAACTAGTTAAAGTCCAAGCAATTATGTACTTCCATATGTAGATGCACATATGAAAACATCTTTATATCTCCCACTGTATCAGCTAAGCACAAGCTACAGCATCAACGCTATTATGTACAAAGAAGAATTGGGTATTTAAAATGTAATGATGTTATAACAATACATTTATTATATCTAAGAAGTACTGAACTAGAAAACTTTTAAAATTAGTTTTGAATGTGTATTTTCAGAGGAAGCCAAAATGCTTTTCATGTAAACAGTGTTCAACAGCTTTTCAGATAATGGCAAAATCTTACAATTTATGTCTTGAAGACAAAATATGAATTTAAAATATATTGAATTTGCTGAGCTATAGTTATATAAAATTTTAACTTGTTTTTTAAAAATACATTAGCCATTCATCTCATACATTTCTTGCATTGTAATAGCTTTAAATCCATTAGACAGAATTCAGCACAAATCCACTCTGCACAGCTACATTCTTGTATCTTATCATCAAATATTATATTGTGCAAAGAATTTACCTGTAGGAAGATCAACCATTTGCAATTCATTTCTCACTAATCCCAAATTATTAGGTGAAGATGTAGCAAATGAAAGGAAGCCATTCAAGCCTGTCCATTCAATACCCCTATCAAGGAATAATATTAAAGTATATTATGCAGGCATTTTAAAGTATAGGAAATAGTGTAATTTTATGGGACAAAGAGCAAAAATACTTAATATTCATTGGAGGGGGGGGGGAGTAAATACACGTTATAACATTCAATGTTACCCTTGAAATGAAAAAAGAAATCTTATCATGCCATGGATTCACCATACAAAAATATTAATATATACAAAAGTTATGTGAATAACGGTAATACGGAATATTTTCAACAGTTTAATTCCAAAAAGTCATAAAAAATAGTTCAAAATTCCAAGTAAAAAAAGAACTCCCATTATTTTAAAGTTGTTTTGTATAAATTGAGAATAGAGGATATTTAAAAATGTTGTAAAACCACTGGACTGATATTGAATAATTATACTATTTTCTTTTAAATAAGATGCATTATTACCAGCAGTAACACAGCAGTAACAATAACTTAAAAAATATAGTATTATAAAAAGATGTAAGGCAAAGATTATTAATGTTACTTTACATTCAGCACTGTTGTATATATTTTCCATTAAAATAAGAAGTCTCAATAATATAAATCTACATGGATACATGGTTGGAAGCAAACTATCATTTGCATATGTTTAATTTTCTTGCAAAAATAAATGTTGTAATTCATGTACAATTTTGGGGAAAAAACACAACTATTTCTAGTAGTATTTCTAGTAAATTAAAAAATGTATCTGCAAAGTTACTCAAAATCTCCTGAAGGCAACAATATTCAGCAAGCTCTGTATTATCTAGCTCTGTTGTTCATACCCTTTTTCACAGGCCTATAGATCTAATTTGATTAAAAGCTAAACACTCAGCATGTACCACTGAACACAAATCTGTATTTTCATGTAAATTGAGAATGCAAAAACTAAATTTGAAGCTTTGTATCACGATAAGTATTCCAGTTATATTGGAAGTGTTCAGAAGCAGTCAATTTTCAATCTCCAAATTTCAAGTACACTAGCATAAAAACTGACATTTAATGCAATTAAGGGTCACGCTACACTTGTTTTATAGATTACAACTCTGTGCTTAAAATGTAACACTCATGAACTTGATTAGTAGTCTCTGCAGTGGATTTATAGGACAGAAATATGGAGTCTCCAAGCTTTAAAATCTCTGAATAATTCAAGACAATCTATTTCATGAGTTCCTTTCTAGCTGCAGTAAAGAAACAATGAAGAAATCAAATTCCTTTGTTATATTCATCCAGCAGCCCAAAACTGCTAAGTCATTTTAGTATAGGTAGTCCTCAAACTAGGACAATAATTGAGCCTGGAATCACAGTTGTAAGTCATTGCAGTTAAGTGAGTCACCACATGACAATTCCTGATTTTATTATTTTTTGCTGCAATCACTAAGCAAATGCAATGGTTGTTAAGTAAACGTGGTAATCATTTAGCGAATCCGTTTTATCAAATGGGCATTTTTAGCAGAAACGGACAAAAACATTAAAAACCAAAACATGTGACTGTGAGATGCTGCAAACAGCATTTGAATGTCCAATATGCAATACCAGTAACAATTAGAAGATGGCAGAGAACAGAAATTATATAAAACATAAAAGCAACATAGAATGGCTATTTTCCCCAGTGACCTCTATGAGCAACGCTCAAACATGTTTATTACTGAGCTTGGTTGTTTCATTACCCAGCTAGGTAACATCATCAGTGAGACTATGTGTGCAATTTGTTCCCTGTTTAGGTAGCTTGCTCTGTCAGTTTTGGTGAGGGTACAGTTTTCACATTGGCAATTTCTTGATTAGGGAATTGTTTTCAATCTTTGTCTGGTGTTAATTTCTGCTTATCTGAATATGGGCTGTTGGAGAAGTTGTGTTCTAGTCTTTTCTTTCCCCCTTCTTAGCCCTGAGTTTACAAAGGACTCACTAGTTAAAATATGAGGTACATACATACATAGGAAGCTTCTATATGTTTTTGGCAACAAAGTACATATTAAGTTTTCATCTACTTCTTGCAGCGTTGTCATCCTTAGTACTTAAATAAGGCAAACTCGGATTTGGTCTGCCACGTGCTACAGATAAGTGTCATGTATTAGATGAAATGATTTCAGACATACTTAAAGCTCTAAAAATGTTGGAACAAATTGCAATATCTCTGCACAGGCACAAGTGTCCAAAACAATATTTATCACTGTCATATTTAGAAAATATCGTAAAACTAAAAGATTATGGTGAGTCCCAAATCAGATAAGCAATTCACTGGGAGAAAAGGTGATTTTTCTATAATAAATAATTTTGCATGGCTTTAGGCTGCTTATCTGACATTGGTATTCAGAACCTCTAGAAGCAGAAACATGAGGTAAAATTTTGCACAGTACAATTAACGCACAAATCAAGAAAGGCTTAGGAAGGATGGAAAGCAGGAAGGAACATTTCAAACTTTATTTAAATTGTAACATGTATTATTATGGTCAAATAATTTAGAATAACCAATGGGAAAAACTGCTTGATTTGTTCATAAAGCTCTTGGTTTTCCTTCTCTTTTTCCTCTCATATTAACTGACCCAATCCTGAAGATGGCAAAGATTATATTTGACATCACATTGTGGTTTATGTTTATAAAGTGCTTCTTAGTTCAGGTATTTTTAAAGATTTATAATCTGACAGATGGTGAGACTGCATTTTCTTAATTAAAGCTAAGGCATAATAGCAGAAACGTCTAAAAAAGAAATCTAATAAAGAAAATAATTTTAAATGAAGCAGGCTTTTTGGAACACAGTCAAGTTTATGTCATTTCATTATTCTATCTGATGCTTTCAAAACATGAATAAATAAAGAATATCAAAAAACCCAACCAGAACTAGAAAGTTATCTCAGTTTGTCAGTTTAATGTACAGCCCTGATCTATTCTTTTAAATGGGGGGTGGGGGGGGAAAGGTACTCTATTTTGTCCTACAGGAAAATAAACGAATGATTTTAAGCAAACAAACACAGGGGAATGTTAAGCAGTCTTTTTTCTCCCAACTCGAGTGATCTTCTATTTATGATTCCAAGTTCTGCTAGTTATTGGGAAGAAGACATCTATTTTACGAGAAACAACTTTAAAAACTCCTTCTCGTATATGGTTTGAATCTTATTTGCAATGTACTAAAAAAAGCAAATTTTATGTTCAGGTATGCATGGTAGTTACCAATTCAAATATTTATTACGCAAAACAATTTTTTACAACAAATCAATCATGATTCCATCTAAGGAAGTAACATTATTTTACCAAAATAATATCATCTTAGAAAAATAATAATCAAATGTTTGCATTAAATATTTTATTTTCTTCCCCAACCCCTTCCAGGATCAACAACAATTAAAAGTAACTCACTTGACTTCACAGGAATGAATGCTCAATTCTTTATATAGGTATCCACTAGTAAGATTATACACCAAGACCGATCCATTGCTTGTTCCTGCAAAGAATCATTTTTCATAATATATAAAAATAAAAATTTATATTAATGTTTTACATTCAACTTTGTAAATAAAAGTGAGTCTGTTGAATTAATTTTCCTGATTCTTCTACAGCAACAATGAACATGTAGGCTATTATCCATAGCAAATTAGCAATGTCAGTTTACAAAATTGATGTAAACCCTCTATACAGATTGCTGCTGAGGAAAGAGACACCTTAACACTCAAATTTTCTACTTAATCAAGGATCAGGGAAGTATTCAAAGACTGTCTAACTTTCCAGGAAGATGAATAGTTTATTCAGGGCAATTGGTGGATAGTGAACTTTATGGCACACTATTACAGAAGATTAATTGTCCTTATTTATAAGCAGAGGCTTCTTTAACATGATAGAGAATAATCAGAGTAAATATCTTCTTTAACCTGCGTAAGAAGAAAATTCATTGTATGGGTCCATGGATAGGGATCATAGGAATCAGACTGTAATACTAGGAAGATAATCAGCTCCTCATCATACAGCTTTAAATAAACCTTTTTCGCACTGACTCAATTCTGAAGTGCCACTCCAGGGAATTTCACTTGGCATTAATTATTGTTGGTGATGTTTTTAATTATAGTTTGTTGTGCAATTAAATTTTTATATCATATCATATCTTATATTTTATCTTATTATGATTTGTTGCAGTCACCCAGATGTTTGGATTGGATTGGACCAGACAAGGAATAATGGATGGAAACTGAATAAGGAGAGAATCAACCTAGAAATAAGGAGAGCAATCAATCAATGGGACAGCTTGTCTTCAGAAGTTGTGGGAGCTTTATCACTGGAGGCTTTCAAGAAGAGATTGGATGGCCATCTGTCAAAAATGGTGTAGGGCAGGCACCAAGCGCCCAAACTGTATGCATGTGCATGCCCAAACTGAAAGATGAGCACATGCACAAAAGTGAACATGCAGACACATATATGCACACAGACATGCACATGGACAGACATGCATGAATGTGCACATGCACGGACATGTGCACATACATGCGTGCATGAGCAGCATAGACCTGAAGGAAACATGGGCAGGACAGCAAGAGTTAAGATTATTTTCTTTCATGAGCTTCTGTTTCATCGTTTGCAGGGAAACAGAAGCTCATGAAAGAAACACCATGGACAACGGTGTGCATGCCAGCTTAGAGGGTAGTGCATGCCAATTCTGGCACGCATGCCGTAGGTTCACCATCATGGGTGTAGGGTCTGCTTGGGCGGCGGTTTAGATTAGTTTCCAACTCTGTTAATCTGTAATTTGGCATTTTAATTCACCTGTCAAATCTTTCCCAAGGACCTGGGAAATGCAGATATTGTTTGAATTATTATTATGGTTCTTCACAGTCAACCAGTTGTTTAGACTGGATTTGGCATTTTTATCCATTGAGTCCTTTCTAAGATTCTGGGACAGGCCGAAGTTGTTCTTTGATGGTGTTAGAGGTATCATCTCAGGATGTAAGCTGTTCCAAGTAAAGTTGCCTTTTGCAATTGACTGATAGTGATTTTGTCAATGTCAAGTGGTGTTTGATGTGTTTTGGAATTACACTGAAGGTGCCTATTACTATTGGTATTATCTTTGCTTTCTTTTGTGAGTCATTACACTTCTATTTGGAGGTATATGTATTTTGTAATTTTCTCCAGTTCTGTTCTACTGTGTTCAGATACTGCAATGTCCACTATCCAGACTTCTCTTCTTTCTTATTACCCAACATTCTTGCTTCCTATTTTCCCTATATTCCCCTGATGGAGGGTCATAGTTCTCTTAAATTATGTTACTTTATAAACTGTTGTACTGGATTTTAGTGTGTATAGAATTCTTCTTAGGCATTTTAATTTTAATAGGCTACTTTAATATTTGTTCAATTACATAAATCTATGACAACAATTCTATAGTATGTAAGTATTTTTATATGTTACCTAGATAATTCTTATTGGGTGACAATATTTTTTACAAAAATATAGCCAAACATAAGCACATCTTTCTGAGGCAGTGTTTTATAGCAAAAAGTACAGAGATAATTTGTCAGATTCATTTTAGAACATTACATTTTTAGTGGTTTAGTCTGAAAAATATGTTAGCAGTCGCAATTTCTAAAATACGAGGCAGAAAAACCTACAATCAAGAGGAAGTAAGACTGTATTTTCATGAAATTTTCAAAAGCAGCGTTTACTTAAAAAAATAGGATTCTGGCAGTTTAGTGACATGCTATTTTCTATAGAAATGTTTCCTGAAACTGCCCTGAGTTTATTACACAAAACTATTTTTTCATTTTACTGCTTAAACAATACTTACCCACAGCAAGCAGGGGCTGATATTGCTTAATATTTTTGGTGGTAAGAGGTGGACACATGCGAATAGCAAATGGAGGCAAAGGAAGTCCTGAAAGGAGTCCTGTTAAAATGAACTTCAAATGCACTTCTTGCAAACAATAAGTTTTTGCTTGATCTTCAGTAGACAGTGCACCTTGATTGTAGAACAAAAAACAAAGAAGTTGTTTTGGCATTATGCAACTCTCTCTCTCTCTGTGCGCGTGCAAGTACTGTGTGGGTGTGTGTATGTGTGCGTGTGTGTATGTATACATATATACATACATACATACTGTGTTTCTCTGAAAATAAGACCCAACCGGAAAATAAACTAGGGCATGAATTTTCCAGATGCTTGTAACATAAGCCCTACCCCAACCATAAGTCCCAGTTAAGATCATCAGCCAGGATGCATTTAGTACCGTATTTCCCCCAAAATAAGACCTAACTTGAAAATAAGCCTTAATGTGTCTTTTGGAACAAAATTAATATAAGACATAGTGTTATTTTCGAATAAATATTTCCATAACAATTAATGATTTTAATAGATTATTGATTCTACATTCAACAATCCACTTGAACTGAAAGGTTATTTTTATATATTAGCATTATCTAAGAACAACCTGAATTAATTTATGTCAGAATTGTGCATTCGTCTATTTAACAATGCACATGTTTAATCAAAATCACCCACACAGTATAATTCATGTTTCATTTCCTAACAATTTAACCTTGAATATATCCATCTATTAATTCTCTCACATCTTTTTATTTTATTGCCAGGACCCAACGTTTGTTATTAAATAATGAAAGGGAGGAAGACCTGAATATAATTGAGAGGAAATACAGAAAAATCCTTAGAAAATACAAGAGAAGTCTTGACACTGTAAATGTAAGAAAATATTTACTGTGAGGAAGTTTTTGTAGATTTATCATTCTGAATATTTATGTATGGGCATTTCTATCATCCAGATGTAACACTTCTTGCATTTGCCCTTGTGTGCTTTATCCATAAATAATTTTGCAATGAAAGGTGCAACAGAAGTCTTTATAATTATGATTAATAATAATTGAAAATATTCCATCTGGAAAGGGCAAGGTATCAAGTTTTTTAAATATAACATATATAGAAATTTTTATTTCTATATATAGAAGAGTATACCTTGCCATTCACCAAGGTACATAATACTTTAATGACTAAAGTAAATCAGTTTATTTAAAAGAGCTATTAGCAATTAAGAAACGTAATAAATAGACTTAGTTCATGCATTACTTAGTAAACTATTCAATCATACTTCACAATCACATCATGAAACTTACTGAAGTATAGCTCCTGTCAGGCCTGCATTTTGGCCTGCCACACTTTCAGCTATTCTACTATGCATTTTATATGCCTTGGAGTCTGATCTGTTTAGGGATGATATTTGGAACACTGACAGCTACTGTCTTTTAAGAAAAGAAGTGCATTTTTCATTTTTTTAAAATAATACTTTCAATATTTTTATTTGTGAGAAAAGTTAAAAGGTATGTACACTATGCATATGTATCAGCTATTTATTCATTGTTCTATATTTGTTTTTTTCCAGAGGTTGATAAACCCTTATACTTATATACTTACTTATCATATTATCCAATGACAGATCTGGAAGCTTATTCTGCAAGGTCCCAACAGGAATTCCACAGAATGAGATAGGTGAATACAAGGGTGATATGTTGGAATGGCTAAAATAGCAACAAGAAAACTTCAGCATGCACTGAATTATCTTCTAGTATAACTAACAAATAGAACCCAAATGAAATTGTATACAAGGACAGGGAAACAGGATGAAGTAGCCTTGATTTTCACTGGTTACAATGAAAGTTTTAGAGAATAAATCTAATCTCTTCTCTAATAGTTCCCTGCATGTATTTTTTTTTCCAATAAAAGTATCTGTATTACTATTATTCATGCTGGGATAAAGTAATTAATTTTCAAGAACTGTTAAAGAATAATACTTTCCTAATCCATTGACCAATATTCATGCATAATATTTCAGGTGTTATCTACTGCAACATGTGCTAGAGTAACACTGAGTGTTTTAGCAAGTGTTAATTAACTGTCAACAGTGAAATATATTGAGGAGATAAACAAAACCAATGAAATTTGATAAATTTTGCCATTTAATATATTTACTTCGTAAATTAGAAGATACATAAAACACATTAATTCCTTTCTAATTCACTGTCTTTTCATGACTAGTTATCTAAAATAAGCTTTTACATTACTCTATAGATTCTGCCTACAATTCTAGATTCTAGAATCTTTGGCAAAATGTACAGTTTGCTTTATTATCTTATTAGATTTGGGTAGTTTCATATTTTGGGGATTACAAGATCTGCACTGAATGATTGATTGACTGACTGATTACATGCCATCAAGTTGATGTCGTCTCTTAATGCCCATATACATTCTCAGCATGCAGCAACCAAATCCAAAATGCTGCCAGTGGCTTTATTTATACAATTTGTTTAATTTTTCTTATATTACTTTGGTTCCAAGTGCCTGTCATCTGACACAACCTAAGCCCAATCCAGGAAAAATTTCTGCTTCAAGTATTAAGAATTTTCCTGATGTTGAAGCACAAGGACAAATAGGTTTGAGAAGCTTTGATTTGCGAAAATGGGAGGGAAAACATTTAGAACAATGACTATCTTTATCCATAGCATGTATGGTTCCCTAAATAAAGTCCTGGGATTCATATAGCATCAGGTGGCAATGGAACTATTAACCTTGGTATAACTGCAGTCCATATAAATCACATGCAAGTTTTTTTATGCATTATCTTCATATGGTTGTTAGCTGAAAACTATGGTTCATATTATTTTTTGAAGATTGTTTTTGTATTAAGTTTCATACTTTCTGGCTCTAGAAAGATGTACCACGAATGGGTTACGATTTTGCTTATTTACACCAGAAAACATCATCATCATCATCATCATTTTAGCCATTGCCTATCCACTGCAATATGAAGGCCTATTATGCATGTTTCTATCCCATACAGTCCTGAGCTTTCTTTTGCCAATTGGGCCCACAATATTTGATGATGTCATCGATCCATCTTATCTAAGGTCTTCATGGACACTTTTTATCAAGTGCGATCCATTCTATCACAGCCTTGGTCTACCTGCCATCAGTTCTTCTTGTGCCAGAAATACAGTGTAATAATTATTGTCAAGCATTCCCTATATACATATATACTGTAATAAAAATGACACCAAGTTACCTGGTACGTATACCTTGGCTTGAAATGGTGGATTTCAGCTCCCATATCATTACTCTTCCATCCCTGACTATAAGAGCTACAGAATTTTCATTCACTGGACAGCTCACCATACTAAATGGGCGAACAGTCTTGGTAACCCTAATGGCATCACACTGACTTCGTAAGTCATAGATGAGTTCCTGAATGGGGTCAGGATCTGTAAATGTTAAAATGTAAGATACCAGGTATTTATAGCTATCAGTTCTTAGAATTAAATGCATTAATGTTAGTCTTTTGTTTTTCACTATAACTTTAATATAACATGAACTCAAACTATTTTGTAATATTGATGTCAGATATTTTCTAGCAGTTAGTTTGCCATTCACTACATTATGGAGAATAACTGAACATAATAAAAGACTCGGTAAATGGTTGCTAGAGACTTGAGTATAGGAACATGCAATATACATTATCACAACATATATAGACTGTGCCTTTTGATTACTGTCCAAATCCATCTATTTCTATATCTGCATTCACACAAAGCTTTATTATATTGGATTATCAGCATGTTATCTGTATTAAATAATGAAATGTCACACTAAAATTGTACTAATTTTTAAATTTCAGCTGCAATCTAAACAATCATGTAATGAATAACAGTGAAACTAACTGTTAGTTAAAACATAAATTGCTAGTTTCTGATGCAAGCATATGAATGCTAACTTACCTGCTGATTCTTCATTTGGTACAGCACTTAAATTAGTGGTAGATCTGCGAACTCTCAGAGTTATACAGCCATTTTCATGTAGGCAGAACAATCCATCACGCTGGCAACAAGGAATTACCTAGGCAAAGATATAAAAAAAGTGACTGAGAGTAACACTTTTAATATAAATTTAATGGACATTAATGAATAGGAATTGTCATAGTTGCATGAAGTGTTTCTACATTGGATCTTGAAACTGAATGGTCCAGGCTATCCTAAAGCTCACCTATAGCTTACCAGTTTCACTTTAAAGTCTGAAGTTACACTTTAAGGACTGCCCAGCCTACTTTTCCAATAGTATCTATAGTAAATATCCTTATATATTCCTTGAGCAATACTTTTACAGGTTATTTGCAAAAAAGAAAATAAAGAATGAACAGTGAATTATAAATATATTTAAAAACAGAACAATTTATTTGAATTTTATATTGTTTATCATCAATGCTAAAATGAAAGGATATCAAGTGATACTATTTTATTATTTCCCTTAATAGTAGGAACACAATATACATGTGCCAGGAGTTGGCAAAGGGGGACAATTTTTTAAATTCGAATGATATAATATTGCAGGTAGTCCTTGATTTATGACCACAATTGGAACTGGAATCTCAGACACTGAGCGCAGTGGTCATTAAGCAAGATGCCTATGTGACTGCTTTGTTCAACAACCACAATCCCATTTCTCCTGATTACATTTGCTAAGAGACCTCCTGGGTCATTAAGCAGACACTGTGAAAGGGATGCCTGCTGATATTGAATTCAATCCCTTCGGTATGGAGAAGGGAACTGCTCCAGCAGGCTGCAGGAACGGAGCTGGATTTTTCACGATCTGAGCTCTGTTTCTCCAGCCTTCTGGAGCAATTGTCTTCCATGTCTGGAAAGGAGATGAACTCCTCCAGCAGAGTAGAGAGGTGAATCTCCAGTCTTGAAGTTCACAGCTCTGTTCCTGCAGCCCACTGGAACAGTTTCCTTCTCCATGCCGAAGAGAATTGAATTGCCTCCCTTCTGTGCACAGAGAGTTCCTTCAAAGGCTGCAGAATGAAGTTCAGATCTTTAGTATCTGACCTCCATTTCTTCACCCCTTTGGAGGAGTTGCCTTCCCCTCTATGTGTAAGAGGGGACTCCTTTGGAATCCTGCAGAAATGGAAGTCAGAGCTTCAGGATCTGAGCTCCTTTTCTGCAGCCCTTCTGAGGAATTCCGCTCCATCTGTGGAGGACGAGGGTTGCAGAAAAGGAACTCACATTCCAAATTTGAAAGGGCTGCCTGCAGTGGTAGGGCAACCTCAACTCCATATGAAGCTGCAATTCCTTCCTGGCAAGCATCCCTTTCATACTCAAAGAGCTGCATAAGCTCAGCTGAGCTCTGAGTTTGCAACATTGATTGTCTGAGGAAACCAGCAGGGAGAACTGCAAATGGCAATGAAATCATTGCAAACAGCTTTGCAACTGATCCTAAGTGCAAACAGATCACCAAGCATCCAAGACTGCGATCCTCTGACCACAGAGAGAGTTTGGGATTTTAGGAAGGCCAGAAGTGCTTTACAAGTTGTAAAGTAGTAAAGCACTCTTTCTAAGGCTGTCATAACTTTGAACAGTTGTTAAACAACCAGTTGCAACTTAGAATGCTAACAATAACACACTTTAAAATTATACATACATTTAAACAGTAAGAATATTTAGTATGAGGAAATTCTACAATATACAGTACTGGTAGATTTACTCAGTTCACCTCTGTGAAAATATATCCAACTTTTTTCCCATTATAGGAAACACAACACAACCAAAGCAGAAAACATAATTAAATTTGCTTTGGGATTTTAAAACCAAACGGGCTGACTGGTCACCTAATTTATTTTATATATATACATAGAAAGAGAATGTGAGTTATAGCCATGCCTTAATTGCAAAGCCAGCAGTGTGACTTAGAGTCAGCCATTGTCTTTCAGTCCTAAGAAGGCGACAAATGGCAAACCATTTTTGAAAATTTTACCAGAAAAACTGCACGCAAATTGACTCCAGGCAGTTGCCTGATTCAAAGGCATGTGCTTTCCATAGGAAATACAAAGCAAGCAACATTGTATACATATGTTTTTGGAAGAAGCTTTCTGAAAAGAAGTTAGATTGCACTTAATATATCAAACCAAAACCAGGTAATGAAACCAGATTTCATTTTATTTAGAATTTTTACGTGTTAAAGAAAGAAGAAAGTGAAATTTTAAACTTTTGTCTAAGGTATGCTTAACAGTAAGTGGTATTATTACCTGTAGAAAAGGCACTCCTGTTCTTTCAATTGCTATTACACCTACTGTCTGATTGACTTCAAGATCCAGAACCAAGATTTCTCTTGGGTACAGTAATAACATGTAATTTCGCTTGGAAGGTAGGTAGGATAGCTGAAGGCAGTCATTCAATGTTACTGATTCAGCACTAAACAGACCACAAATACACTTATTAAAGGCTTTTAATTGAGAGTGGGCGATGTTTTATCAAGCAATTAATCAAATAATTAAAATTAAATCCATAACCAAATTACATATGCATTTCAGGGTGTCTGACGAGCCATCTCTGCCCCATGAGAAAAGCCCACCCCATTTATGCCAGCATAAGAGGCCCCTGCTATGGATCCTATCTGCTAAGGTATTGAAGCAGGCGGGATCCAGGAGAAGAACCTTTTCTGTTGTGGCCCCATCCCCGTGGAACCTTCTTCCACCGGAGGTGAGAACTGTGCTCTCCCTTTTAGCTTTCTGGAAGGGTATCAAAACCTGTCTTTGGCAGTTAGCCTGGAGTTCTAAAGATGGCGCCCACTGTTAGAGGTGGCTGACAGGGTAGATCTCATCCCCATCCTCTTGAGTCTCTTGGCTCTTTTGGCATGGTTTTATCAGTTTTTAATAATATTTCAACATTAGTTTGTTTTAATCTTTTAATAATTATTTTTCACCTGTTTTGATAAATTGTAAGCCATCCAGGAATCACTTTGTAGGAGAGATAAGTGGCATCAAAAATTAATAAATAAAATCATAAAAATATATAATTGGATATGTATATAAAATTGCATTGAAGACAGCTACCGTGACTGTTTTTTAATCTTGCCCTTTTGCTAATTGATAATGAAAGTAGCGAACACTGTATGAATGTATACTGCAGCTATACTACTTTCATTTCTGAACTGATGAAAGTAATTTTATATATCACTTTGTTCATGAGTTCTGATTAAGCATAATAAATCATTTGATGTTTTGACTGCTGGCTAGTGATATTCATTTTATAAAAGTCCAGGTAAAATACACATATAAATTAATATGATAGTAAATATGGGCTAATATAGGCTTACAGATTTATTCAAGTAATCCCTATTTTGACTGATTGCCTTGCATTAGTGAATTAGAAATTGGAAGGGGACAACTTCTTTATTTCCCAATGCTTTCCAGCAGTACATAATTTTTCTACACCTTAGCCAATCCAAAATTGATTTGGTAAATCAACTGGAAGACACAGTCTAAGAGAAATACTAAAAGCTTAAGAGTTTAAATTTTAAAATACCACAAAAAATTGTCTGTACCATTTATTAAGCTACAAAGAATGCACTGATATTCCTAGTTTCATTTTTGACAATTCTGTACATCATAATCCCTAGAATTTAACTAGACATAAGAAAGTAAGTTGAAGTTGCCATAAAAGCTATTGAAAAATGAAGCAACATTGTAAGTATTTATTCTACTTTGGCATTAATGTTTGCTTGTTAAGAACACATTACAATATAAACTGTCACATTTGTTTAAGTATTTAAAGAAAACTATTTGGAATGAGACAGAGATAAAATACATATTTCAATGCTTGCTAGAGGGAAAATGCAACGATCAGGTTTATGACTGTTAAGGGCATGATTATTAAGTAAGGCAGTTTGACTAGAACAATTCTTGAGAACATTAGGAGGAATCATAGTCAATACATACCTTGGTTTTTCATTAGTGATAAGAATTTTTACTTTGTCCAGAGCCTTTTTAGCTCCTGTGGCAGATACCAACTTATTATGAACAGGACTAGAATGAGGGCTGGAAATGTACACTTTTTTTCCTGAACTGATAGGAGCTTTAGAAGGAGAGAAGTCTGAAATAAACACTATTCCTTCACTTGTAAGCACTGTGTGAAGAAAAAAATAATAGTAAATATACAAAGTAGTGAAATCATATAATTTCATGGTTACTATACCAATAGAGTTCAAATACAAATGATTTTATGCAATACTGAAATAGATGGCAGACAGCTGAAAGGAGTGTTCTTGGCCAAAAAAACCAAGAGGACTATTTTGTTTTCATTCATTATGGGCCAAATTGCCTCAATTGTTAAATTTATATGTTTTTTATGTATTGTATATGAGTACCGAGAAAAAACTTCTTCAGTACATTCTATTTGTTATTTCAAAGTGACGCAATGTAAACAAAGCATTATCTTTTCAAAACCTTCAGGTGTTCTTAACTGCATAACTTGCAATATACTTATCTGTAAGTACACTACATACTTGAGTACTAGTGGATTCATGTGGAGGTAACTCTTGAGGAAACATACTAATTAGTGATTCTTCTGCATTTACTTTGTTATTTATATTTTTATATTGTTTCTTTTTTTTAAAGTGACTGAGTACTTTACAAAAAGAAAGATATCAAACAAACAAACAAACAAACAAATAAATAATGTTTTGTATTATAGAATAACACAACTGAACAAAGCACCAAATCACAGGCATTATCTGAGCAGTTTGGAAGCTTCTTTAGACCAGTCATGTTCTGATGTCATTACAAACCAGCATAGTATTTTATGGATTTGTTTTGATAGAACATTGCAAATTCAAAGCTTTTGTTCTTATCATTTATTTCTCTGCTTTAGAATCTGAAAAACATATCCTTTTGTTTAACAAAATTTTATCAAACAAATTGAAATAACTAGAGTACTTAGCATTAGCATTTACTTAAAATAAGTTTCAAACCCTCAAATCACAATTCATTTCCAAGCTATTTCTAAAAATGTCATACCAGATTCAATCATTTTATATTGCTTTTGGACTAATTGTTATTAACGTCTATGCAACTGGCAGTTATGTTCAGTAGCAAATATATGATTAATAACAATAGTCATACTTATGGATTAGAAGACCATAATATGATATCATACTTACATGTTAAATTTGAAGGATCAAAAGGATCAAAAGAAAAAGAAAGAATGTTTTCTGCGTAACTTTTCTTCCATAATTTGGTGCCAGTATCAGCATTCCATAATACAATATAATTGGGAGGATGAACAGCAAGGAGCAAATCTCGAGATGCATCCTGATTCCATAACCACTGCATGTCTGGCAAAAAGGAAGGTAGACTTATCAGTCATTAAATTAAATATATATATATTTTCTCAGATTTTATAATAATTCCTATCAATGAATTTTACTGACTTTATCCCACAACTAATATAAAGCCTCAAATTACATGGCGAAATACATTCATAACTTAAAGACTCAACATCACATGAGAAGATACTGCAGTATTCACCCAAGACCGAAATTGCTGGAGATCCTTATTGCCAGATATGTTATCTAGTATGGGAGGATCCAATGCTAATGCTAATCCCAACTTTAATATTTTTATGAATACCTTAAGGCAGCCAGCATAGCTGATACTCCTTCTTTCTCCTGGTTTTCCCACAGCAACAACCCTGTGAGGTGAATAGAGCTTACAGAGCATGACTGCCTCAAAGACATCAATCTGGCAGGATTGCATAAGGCAGGACTAGAATTCAGTGACCTGGTTTCTAGCCTGATGTCTCAACACTAGACCAAACTGATTCTATAGTTGACCATTTCTATTAATAAAGCAAAGTTTCATTTAAATAAAAAATACAATGCATTCTTTAACATCACTGTTTACAATTCATGGTAAACAAACATTATATATTATTATTATTCTTTGGATAAGTCCTGCAACGACAAACCCAGCAAACCATCTTTGCAATGTTGCCAGCCTTGTTTATATACAAACCCCCAAATTTGCAGAGGTCTACAATATTTTGCCCATACAGCTTGATGATACATATTACCCAAAGATATCCCCAAATATTCCAAGCAGCAATGTAAAAAATTCTGTCTGAAGTGAGCTCCTTTGGGAATTCTGTCTTTGGGTAACTATTATTCAATATTTTCATTAATGACAAAAGAAATGGAGTGGAAAGAACACTTATCAATTTTGCAGATGATAGCAAAGTAGGGAGTCTGGCTAATATTTCAGAAGAGAAAATTACATTATGAACCGAAGCCGAACATTGGACCAAATTGAAAAAGTTGAGTGTTCAATTGTGATAACAGCAAAGTCTTCCTCATGAATAAGACAAATGAAATGCATAGGTAACACCATTACTAGCCTTGGTGATACTTTATGAGAACGATTTCAACATTCTAGTAGATTGTAGCTTTTTCGGCTGGTAATCATACATTTCAAACTTTAGCCTTTCTCACTCTATTCTACAGTTAGAACTACTTCTTAGTACTTTTCCTCAGTTATTGGATTCCATTTCCTATATACTTCCATTTTGCTTCTGTGGGTGAACCCACAACGCACAACTCTTTAAAGCTTTTTGCCTTCTTCATTTTCATTAGGATAGTTTTGCATCTGTTTTCAGCAATTCATGTTTTATTATCTATCAGGTGTATCAGGTAGTCTTCAATTTATTTATCAACACTTGCCTGAATTTTTAAAAATCTGTCTTCCTCAAACTGTACATAATTGGAATAAAACTCTGTGTGTGTGTGAGAGAGAGGAAGGGACAAAGAGAGAGCAGTTATAATGAACCGAAGGTTAAAAACCTAACACCCAATTGCTCAATATTTTATATTTAAGTTATGAATTGTAACCACCTCATTTCCATTTCATCACAGGGAGAAATCAAGATCAATTTCAAAATGCAATTACAGCATCTTATGCAATGTCATTAACGGAAAAAAATAGTTGGGTCATTTTAGGCCATTAAAAGTTTCTTAGCAAACAAATTATCAATTATTCATGAAGCTCATCTTGAAATTTTCATTTCACCCAGATGCTGTGAATTTTACTTCAGGAATAAAACACATTTATAACTGTGAAGCTAATGAGGAATGGGGATAGCACTGAAAACAGCAGGAGATGCACAGTTTGCAATAAGAAAAAACTGTCACAAGAGAGCTGACAGATATTAGAGGGCATTAACATGGAAAATGTACTTTTAAAGAAAATAATGTACAATCCAATTATTTATTTATTTTCAAGTTGCTCTCGACCTCTGCTTTAAAGAAGAATTCCAATATATTATCTTTGATGTTAAAGATATATAAATTGAATAGGTGATAAAAATATCTAAAGTCATGATTATTAGTAGTAATTCAGTTCAAAGATTCTGGTTGAAAATAAATATCATGATTCTATGCCTGAGTGTAGAAGGAAGATTTAGCCTAGAATTCATTCCACAACCTCTCTTGGATGCTAGACAGTGATACTTTGGCATTTTTAGGAGAAGTGTTAGATACAAAAATGCAGATATTTTCCATATGTTCTATTGCTAAGTTACATTAATTAGTTCCATGTAATAATTGTTTTCAATAATTAATCTTACTAATTAAATAATGAAGTGGCTGAATCTACATTTGGAAATAACAAATATAATAAAAACATACCTTTAATGTTTTAAAAGTACCAATTACATTTCAGTTTACTTGAATTTTCCTTCATACATCATATCTTTTCAGATTAGCCCAAACAAGAGGCAAGCCAACATATAAAATCATCCTTAAATGAAGAGGCTACCATAAATGTAAATATGCATGCATTTCAATTTATATTCCACCCTTTATTCAGGTGTCAATGGCATATATAGTATTTCATCCCCCAATTGGCCCAGAAAATTATAGCCATGTGATATACATTAGATTGGGGGGGAAAGGTTAGCCAATGAGTTTACAGAGTTTACAGTTTAATCTAATGGTAGATTAAAACATGAGTCTCATTATTCCTAGTCCAGCATTTCAATCACTAAACCATGCTCAATTTTTTATTTACAATTTACAAATGACTCTCATTAGATGCAGTTTCTATCCTTTCAAGACCGGAATTATCTAAACAACCCTATAAGGTATGCCACGCTAACTAACGAATGTCAGAATGTAAGGCACAAAAGTGTGGGTTATTGCTGTCAGTTTCCACACACTATTTACTGATTTATAGCATCAAATAATCAACCTTAGTACTCGGGTAATTCACTGTTACCTAAAAACTAAGCAACCTTATAAAAACAGTAACATGTTTAGGTTGCCCAAAACAATGTGACATTACTTGCCATATACATAGGAGTTAAACTCATTATAATCACCTCACAATTTTTTGTCTCTTTCCTTAAGGTGAAGAATACTGGATTATTTAATTTATTTACTAAAATATATTCGAAGGGAATAAATTCTGGATAGTTTACATATGTTATATTGTCCAAAATTTGAACTATTTGAGACCATAATAGAAGCTATGAGAACACATAAGAGTAATATCGGAAGAAATGATTAAGTGTAGAGGTGACAGGTTTAAAATACATTCATAACCTTGATCATAATCTAGTTATTATGCAAGCATAATACTTTCTTCTTAGAAAATAGCATTTATGTCTATATACATTTTCAGTCGGTTTAATAATTTTAAACTTATAAATTATAAAAGTATAATTTCAGAAGTTTATTTTATCAGGTATTACTTCTTGATAAGAATGTTCAAGATTGCAACTTAAATAATATACTACTCACTATGAAGATAATTATATTCCAAGTATATTTTACATAAAGTTTTAAAAACCTTTTACAATATGAAATAAAAACACAAAACATATGATACATGAATGGTGTTAATTTTTTTTAAAAGTTTCTAGAACAAAAAATAAAAATAGGGGCCTTATACCAAGTATATCTCTTACACTAGAAATAATTTGCATATGTAACATTTTTAATAAAAATGACAGTTTAAAAATCAACTATTTAGCATTATATTTTTCTAACTAGTACAATTATTAATTAGTGGAACATGATGCAATATAGAAATTTTCTTACCCTGAATGGGTTTTGTATGCTCTTGGATTTCACAGCGAGCAGTTCCTGTAGCTACATCCCAAACAATTATCTTTCCACTAGCATCAGCAGTAGCCAAACGCAATGAATAAGGTGATCCAATATTGTGATGGTAGTTTTCTTTAGCCCATTTAACCTTAAGACAGGTAAGTAAAGCTATTAGTCATTTAAGACACTTAAAAGCATTCATTTTTAGATTTTAGATAGTGAGATCCAAAAATGAAAGAAACTGATTTATGGCATTTATAATTTTTTAATGCAGAAAATATAAGAAATTGAAAAATAAAATAAATTTGATATAAAAATATTGCTTTCTTAAAATATTAACTAGACACAAATCTGACCTATATCATTCCTCAACTCAGAAGACCTATGCCTGCTAAAATTGAATTTTTAAACAATTTTTGTATAACTTTTTGTCTTTGACAAATAGTCCACCGAGATTTACATATATTGTAAAGCTACATAATGTTTATCTATTGGAAAACAGAAATCTAAAGAGTGGAAATAAAGTATCATGTTTAAATGGAATGGCTGACTAGAATCAAGAATACTTCTCTAAAGAAATCAGACTGCAAAATACAATTTATTAAAGGACACTTGTTAAATAGTAAAAGGCAAATGTGGTTAAAATTTCCTAAATAATTTTTATAAAGAATCTTAGCTTATTTTTGCTGGTATAAGAACCATTCTTTAGCAGCATTCTAATGATTCTTTTCAATGTACCTTAACTACAGTAGCCTTGTGCTTTTCCAAAACTTGTAAGGTCTGAGCTGTTTTGGAGTCAATCACCAGAATAAGAGAATGGCATCCATATGCAATCAGTCCTTGCCAGCCCCTACATAAACAGTAATTGTAATATTAAATAGAAACACAAAATAATTTTGCTGAATCTTCATCGAAATGTATGTTGCTGAAATGGCAGAAAAGACAAATAAATGTACTTATTTGTTATTAAAATGTTGAATCATGAATCATTTGTATGTACACTGAGAGCTTATGCACTGGATATAAATGTCTTATCCAATCACACTTCGCAAATAAAGAATATTGTATTGTGTTGTATTGTATTGTATTGTATTTAGTTCTTGGATAACTTTTAATGTGTTTCAAATACACCTTTTCTAGTCTCAGAAAATATTCTGGTAAAATAACTGGAAAAGTATATAAGCTATAGTTCTTATTAATCAACATTCTTATTCTTGCAGTAATAACAACTTATACCATTTACTTCATGGCAATTGAACATAATTTTTTCTTTCTCCACCATCTTACTGTGTTTCACTATACTGTACTTTAACCAATGGTTACCATTTTTGCAAAATTTCATAACTGGTCTCATCAAACATAATCTCAACTACCAGTTCTTGCAATATCCTATCCAAGTCTTTTTCACTTTTAATTACGAACTTACAAACTTAAAGGTACTGTTGTTCTTATAAATGAATTTTTAAGGTATCTTAAATTCTGGTGCAAACTAATTTTTTAACTATAAATATACATATGTGTATATATAAATAAGGCAGTATATTAATTGTGCATCAATATTAGTAATGAACCTATATGATAACAACATAGTTGTTCTGAGTTGATAGTTTTAAATTTTTCTTTTGTTTTTATATCTTGTTGATAGGCAGTACCCTACATCTTGGAATAATATATAATATTAGAAATAAATAAGTAAGTAAATACTATGCATTATCATTAACATTACACTAGTTTCACCAAGAATTTCAAGCACGTCACAGCTTCTTTATTAGACTGCTATATAAATATGCCAAATTAAAATGAAATATTCACAATGGCTCCCCCTCCCCAAAATTTCCACCAGAAAGGAACTATATAATACTACAAATAACAAAACTTTGGTGAAGGGCAATATCTCGTCCCATAGATTTTGATCTAACTCTCAGCTGCCATTCCACATTTCTCTTGTTTTCACTCCAACTTAAGACATAGGATATTTTTTTTCTTTTTTCCTACACATGGAAAGTTTCTAACAGCTTTGGTTTTTCCCATTGTCTCTTCAGTGCACTGTGTTATTTATGCATATGCCTCACTTCAAAATAAGCTTATGAAATCATTCAGGTGGCTACCTTCCTTCTACTGTAAAAAAAAAAGTAACTTACCCTCAAACAATAATCATAATACTCAACCTAAAGGTGTTTTTTTTCAAGAGGTAACTGAACTATCTGGTTTTTCTTTGAAGACGTTTCACTTCTCATCCAAAAAGCTTCTTCAGCTCTGACTGGA
>JANHFT010006639.1:33979-45446 GCA_032467955.1 Pseudoxenodon macrops | reverse complement strand
GAGAGCACATGCACCAAAGACAAATTCCTTGTGTGTCCAATCACACTTGCCCAATAAAGAATTCTATTCTATTCTAAGCAATCCAACCTCACCCTCATGGAATGTCTTTAAAATTAAAAGTCAAAAAAGAAATCACGAATGACTAAAAAAAACCATGTCCAGCAGGGGCCCAACCTTCATCTTGCCACAAAGCTTTCACTAGCTTCCTGAACATCGTCAGTTGAGCCATCTAAATCTCTAGGGAGTATCATTCCAGACAGCAGGCACTGCTAGTCTGTAGTCATTTGCCAGGGTGCCAACATATATTTCACCTAAGTTAAAGCTACTGCTAATTACTGTGATTTGTGGGAAATATATTATTTCAACATCAGTAAAAGGTGATTCAAGGCCTTCTCATACTGGGGCTGAGATGAAGGCAAAACAGAATAGAAATGTTGCCAAGGGGTATTGGCACTTTCTTTCTTAGCAGCTTTATAGCGTCCCTACTCAGCATTCACTTATTTAACCATGTGACGCATTTCAAAACAGTTGATGAGTTATAAGAAGAAAAAAAATCTATCATTAAAGACCTTCTCAGATTTCTGAACAGGTGGAAACTATTCCTGAATATTTGCCTAAAATTCGATTGAAGTTCAGCAATCTTGCCATTTTGAAATGAGTGGAATTTTCTGCCCAATGGCAATTTATAATCTCCCCGTTATCTTCAAGAACTACTTTATTCTATCGGAGTAAGGGGCTTTTATATCTCCCCAAAACGATAGTCATTTAGAGATGGAAACTCGTGCTAATCTTTTGCAAGATAGGCAGGAGAGTCGAGAGAATGCCGAGAGAACCAGGAGCATTAAAAACTCTGGAGCGGTCCGACCCACGCGGTTGAACAAGGGGAGAAGCGCCAAAGGCGCATGCGCGGAACGGGACGTCGAAGACTAGCTGGGAGGGAGATTGGCGAGGCTGAGCATAAGAGCGGAGGCTTTGGAGCGCTTCCGGTCGGAGCGCTTTGAGATCCGGGGTAAACCAAAGCCTCAGCCATAGAGATGGTCCCGTTTAAGGAGTTTCCGGTTTACTTCCGGAGAATCCTACCTGCCTTTCTCTTTCTCTCCAGAAAGGCGGGGGAAGAAAACAGAATAGGCGGCTGGCCTCGGAAAGCGGCTGGGCCTCGACCCTCAGCCGCTCCTGAATTCTACGCCCTCGTCGGAGTAAGTGAAAACAACCTTCGCGCAGGTTGTAGGCCGGAGCAGAGGAGATGAAGAGAGCGCCTCTCGGGCTTCTTTTTGAGCGAGCGGGGATCCTGCTGGGTCTCCCTTTTCAAGCGAGCGGACTGTTGGGCCTGGAGGGCTTTTGAGAGAAAAGGCAAAAGAGAGATTGTTTCTGGGCCGTTGGCTTAGGATGTCCTAGGGCCCCTGCCAAGGCCAGTAGCTTCCTTTCGACGGGGCACCTGGGAAGAGAGAAATCTGGAGAAAACCGGCCTCAAGCGGGGATCTTCACGAGGGTCGGGGGATTATTATGCCTTGGCAGTTCTTGGTGCCGTTTATTGCTAATTATTACAAATAACACGTCACAGTCAATTCATGGTGGTTTGGGTATAAAAAGATACTGTCCTTTCAGGTACAGTGTCTTATACATGGTTTTATGTCGTCTTTACAGTTTGGCAACTGCTTCTAAATTGTCTTTAAAAAAAAGAGGATGGAGTGTATTTCGAACCTCACCTGAAGAAACTCTTCCTAACTTTGCAGACTGATTCTTTGATCCAAGAAAAGATTGGAAAGTTGAAGGTGAATGTTTTGCCAAGCCAATAATTGGAGACTCCTGCATCTTTGATGGATTAGTGCAAAAAAAAAAAAGGGTATCTACTGGCTTCTCCTGCATTTTTGGTTGGTTTATTGAGGAGGGTGTCTCATTTGGAAAGATTTGGTTCTTCTGGATGTTGATGGAAATCTGTAAGAAAATACAAGCAATTTTTAGCTAAGAAAAAATGAGAAACTACTGTTGATATATCCTGACAGTAAGTGCCCCTAAAAATGAAATCAAAGGGGATTTAGGAAAAGTAATTTACAGTAATGATATCTGGTAAATAAGATGGTTTGAGTTTGACTTTTATAATTTTAGTGTATTTATTGTTTTATTGTACACAACTGCATAAGAAGGCTTTATTCTTCTGTACTTCTCCATAGTTCATCTTCTAGCGGTTTGTCAAATTTGATTCTAATGTTTTCTGAATCGTTAACTATAAACAAATTTATAATTTCAGTATGTGCTATGTAATTAAATATTTCTTTTTGGCTGACGATTGTTTGATAAACTTCAAATGCCACCCCACCCCCCTTTTCTAATCTCTTATGCATCAAACTAACAAACTTCAGGGGATTTCAGTTCCTGTAATCCCCTAAAAGCATGACTATTTATTATGCTAATCTGGGATTATGGAAACTGAAATCAAGACATCTTGAGAACACCAGCTTAGGTAAGTGTTTTTGCACTATATACAAATATATAAATCTCATCACATTGCCTTTGCCATTTTAAACCTACAAAATAAGTGATGTTCGTGCAAAATTACTGCAACCCCTTGATAATTTTGATTATTTTGAGATGCTATGCTCAGAAAAATATTGGAAGTCATTTTTAATATTTATTGAGCTAGCAAATTGCCAAACTAATGGCCTTAATGCCCATCATCTTAGAATAAGCTTTATTGAAGATAAATCAAATGTGGCTCAGCAAACATGCAAATGCAAATTATTTGCAAAGCTGTTGGCAGTACAAAAAGTAGTGACAATAAATGCATACCTCCTTTCCCTCATCATGGTAGAAATTATAATTGGCTATTAAAAGTTCAAGGATATTAGATCAATGACATATAGCATGTGGCCATCTTGTTTTACACCTGGTATCCCTGCTATTGATCATGCTAGTTTGGGCTGTTGGGAGTTGTAACTCAGAACAAGACAGATTCATGAAGGCAGTCCTATTAATGGTTCTTTAATGCAATGATGAAATTGCCAGGCTGCTGTAAGACAAATAATAGGAGAGGTTCTTGCTTCTCTGCCACATTTGAGTTTTTGTGAGCATTAAAATATATACAGGTAGTCCTTGACTTAAAGTTATTAATTTGACTAAGTTATATTGACACTGAAAAAAAAAGACTTATGGCCAGTTGCAGCATCCTCACAGTCACATATTTTATGATTGTCACAGCATCCCCTCAGTCACATAATCAAATGATTGTAGCAGCACCCCCATGGTCGCATAATGAAAATTTGGCAACCAGCATGTATTTACAATGGTTGCAGCATCCTCTGGTCATGTGATTGCCATTTGCAGTCTCCCCCAGTTGGGTTCTGATAACAAAGTCAGTGGGGGGAGCTGAATTTGCTTAACAATTGCAGTGTTTCATTTAATTGTGGAAAAAAAGGTCATAAAATTGGGAACAATTCACTAAAACCACCTTTCTTAGTAACAGAAATCCTGTTTCTGTTTCTGTTACAATTTAGGACCACAATCCCAATTGTGGTCCTAAATTGATTATCTGTAATCTATTAAAACAAAGTTCTAGACTGCATATATTCTTTGTATGAACTTTACTCAGTGCAGTATATTTTAACTTTGGTTTATTGGTTGTTTTAATTTTTTTGGTAGTTTCCCTGAGCTGCATAGTAAATGGACAGCGATATAAATTGATAGAATAAATAAATGTCAATATCAACTTCCTTACATATTTCTTTTGTATTCAATGCAGATTTTTGTGTGTGTTTGTGATTCATGCATATGCTAGAGAGCAGAATGGGAATATATTTAAGATCTTACTTGGTCATATTGGGTGCCATATATGCCATTTTCTCAATTCCCAATTAGTTTAGTAAAGCTTCTGGTGTGTATTTTGTAATCAATTAGAGACCAATATAGTTGCAACTCTGTAAAATAGTGTCCTTCTATTTTTGGTATTATTATTCTGAACATCTTAAAAGATAGAATGGAGTAGTGGAAATACATATTATTGAAGGGATTATGTCTAAACTGTAATAAAGGGATCTGCTTTGACTGCATACAAATATAATACAAAATGTATTTCAATATTAATATATTATAAAATATACAATATTATATATCTGTATAATTATATAATACAATATTATAATGCCAAACATGTTAATAGAAGTATTAATAGAAAAAATGGTAAATAATATGTACACTTTTCTTGGTAAATATTAATTTAAATATTTTGAGAACATATTTGTCAAAAATCATATCAGTTTATAGTAATTGTGAATAGGTTTTTTACTTCAGTTTCATTTAAAATTTATATAGGTAGAAGAATACATGTTCACTTATAGCACAGAAGAGCATGTTCCCAAATTCTTCCACTTTGAGTCGTCCACCTTTTCCACTAGAACACCAAAGATATAATCTCTTCATTAATCTTCCAGTAAACGTACCTCCAGTTGTCTTTCATCAGCCACTTCAGAGAACAACGTAAGTTTGGTATCATTTTAATACAAAGTTTATCAGTCATACATTTGCAGAACAAATCATGTGGGGTAGCATATCTTGAAATGTTGAAAATGCAAATCATTATAGAGAAGTAGTCATATATATGAATATATGTATTATAATACTGCATTAGTTGCGTAATCAGTTTAAACAGTTTGTGATTCTTTTATAAAATAGTTAATATTTGTAATTCTAGAGTAGATACTGATGTGTTCTATAAAAGAATCACAAACTTAATTATTTAAATAACAGTTTCATTGAGTGTGTGTAAATAATGTCTGTCTGTGTCTGTATGGAAGGCATTTTACAAATAGGGAGATGTGTCTGTATGAAAGTGATTTTATGATCTTTTTTTGCAGTGGCTATTAAGTGAACACTGCAGTTGTAAGTGCAAATATTTTTAAATGGGTATTTTTTGCCGGCAAAAAAATATTGTGAATTGTGGTCACATGACTGTGCAATGCCACGATTGGTCATAAAGGTGACCAGTTGCCAAGTGCCACACTTGCAGTCAGGTGGCCATCTGGGGGTGGGGGGGTGGTGTGATCATAATCAACAGCAGGGAGTTCCTCATGGGGTGTAAAGCACCTGTTCTCTGGCCACTGTAAATGTGAATGATCAATAAGCTGAGGGCTACCTATAATGCAAAAATATATATATACAAAAGCAAAAGAACAAGAAAAAAAATAAAAGCATGAAATAAATAGACCAGAGATTTAAAAGCATAATAAAATTAAGTAAATTAAAACAAATTTTAAGAGCAACTTTAATACATTTCTGATTTTAAGACCTTGGTAAGTTTCATAAGAAGTAATATCGCACTTTAATATCCTTAGACCTCTCGTGAATGGTAGTCTTTCAACCATCCCTCCTATTTCACCACCACACTTTGCCTGCCAAAATGATAATCCATCGCATGGATCACCTACACCTATGTTATTCCGGCGCAGAAAGTAAGTAAGATATATAAACGCAACAGGAAGAATTATTTTATATTTATAGAAGCTGTGGAACCAACGGCTTGTTCTGTACTTGCTTTTTAACTTACATGTTTGTATTTGTATTATTTGTATAGATCCTATTTGGAAATCAAATTGACAGCTTAATGTATGAAAATGTGCTCCATAGTGATGAGTTTGACAATTTTAGTTTCCAGTTTAGATTAATGATAGCAGGTATCATGAAATGAACAAATAATTAATTTTGCCTAGTAAGTTTGAAACTAGCAGGTATCATAAGATGAGCCACACAATTCACATTTCATGTGACACCATATTAAAGTTGAACAACCTGAAGCTCCAGAGTTTTCACCATCTCCAAAGATTGGAGGCAACCCATTCCACTCTCTTTCCAAAAATTCCCACTGAATTAACAATTTTTAATACAATAAAAGGGAAACATTAAATATTAGATACTTTGAAATTAAAACAAATTTAGTTCTAGCTTTGTTCTGGTAATGTCCTAAGTTTTAAAATGTTTGAATACAAGTAGCAATGGAAATTTTCTGAATTCTCCAGTACTGAGCTAAAAAGAGTTCAGAAAAAAGTCCCAGTGCATACTGGGACTTAGATATGATAATACTGGATTAGATCCAGTGTGAATGGAGTTTTATTCAGAATGATTCTGCAGTGAGAATTTTTTTCTTCCCCTGCATTCCTTAGAACAGTGCTGGCTAACCTTTTCCAGTGCCTAAAGCGTGCATGTGTGAATGCGTGTGCCTGAACCCCCAAAATGCATTGTGTGTGCAGCCCCCGTGCATACACCCCATGCACATGCCCCGCGCCCCACCCTCTGTGCATGCACGACAGAGACTTAAAGACCAGTTGGCTGGAAGGAGGCGCACATGCATGCACGGTGGAGCTGAACTGGGGCGATGGCTCAGGTGCCCACAGAGAGCGCGCTGTGTGCCACCTCTGGCACCCATGCATACATCCTCACAATGTATTCTCGGATATTCAAGGCACATAAGGAATCTGAGTTAGTTGCAGGGAAGAGTGGTGGTAAATTGATTAAATGTTCTTCCATTTCATTTGTGAGAAAGTTTCAATGACTCAGAAGCTATCTCCACATAGAAAGTCCTTCCATTTTTAGAAAAACAAGCACTTAATTCCAAGTCTGCTTTATTTTAACTTGGTGGTTACCTCACTAGATAATGGAGGTCTCCCATATTCAAAGTTTGGAGATTTTCACCTTGGTACATGCTTCCATCTGTAATAGGATTTATTTTTTAAATGGCTGTATATGTGTGGCTTGCTTTGTGTTTCTTGTCTTTCTACTAACAATATCAAAAATATCAGGAAAAGAGTTATCAGCTTCCCAGAACCATAAGTCAAAAGTGGTTCAGCCTTAACGTGCTGTGGGAAATGAAATACATAAGCCAAAACTGTATCAGAGGAATTCATATGTGTGTGTGTTTTTAAAAATACATTAGTGACCTAACAGTAAGCTTCAAATTATAATACTTGCATGATCAGCCTATATTTTTGTGTAATTTGGATGATTGTAATAGCCAATGGAAATATTTAGAACATAGTACAGTTTTTATCTGAACCTGATACTTTAATCAAAAGAAAACAAAACTTTTGTCTTAGACTATCAACTTGTATTCAAATGTAGCTAATTGAAATAAATGTTTTTGGATGGAATTAATGCAGTGTTTTAGAAGTATATTTATGCTTCTCAAATGCTTGTGCTTTATCTGTTAATTATCAACTACAATTATCAACATGGCATTCAGCTTATTAAGTAACTGAATGATTTGATTATTACAACAGTGAGATATCCAGAATATTTTTTCCATGGATTTGTTTTGCTTTTAAATGGCCATTTGAATGTCAAGAAAGCCAAATGCCTGAAAATTCACTTGGCTGCATATCTGTTCTCTTTTGCTTTGTATCAGGGATTGTAGAGCACTAGCATTGTTATCTGCTACTAAATAGATATGATCCATAATATTCTGGCTCTGAAGTTTCACTAAAGATCACCTTAAATTAATGATTATCTATTTTCAGGGGAGTATTCCTTTTATGTAACATTGGTGCATTTTCACTTTTTCTGATAAGTAATCCTTGTAATCTCACTAGAGGCCTAATGATTATGATTTGTTTGTGGGCTACTGCTTTGTCTCCTTTGTCAAAGCTTTTTTGCAAAGAGATGCACCCATTGAAATCTTTTTTATGGGCATAAAATTTATCTTGTATGCAGCGATTGCTGCCTTGATTACAAAAATAATGGCAAGATATCCTGTATGAGTGGCAGGAACTTTTGTCAGTATTTCAGTAATTGAAAGTGTGTGAATCTTTATTTTCAGATCACAGCATTCATAATTAACAACACACTTGCTTCATTGGTATTAAGCAAGTGTGTTATTTATTGTGAATATTGTAGTCTAAAAATAATAAAATCATATCAAGCTTATTGAGGCTGCTGAAAGCAAGATGTTTTGTAATACACAATTGTTGCTTTCATATATACATATTGTGAAGTGAAATGAAATAGAGGTTCTTTTTTGCCCAGATCAAACTTTTTACTGTCTGTACAATCTAAACCTACACAGACACTTTCTACATTTTGAATGGCTGTTGTGGTAAGTTTTTCCATCCCTTCTATCTCTCTTATCACGCTTATCACTGGGTACACATTGGACACAACTTCTCACTAAAGTGCACTTTGTAAGATGTGAACTTATTCTTTTGGATAGGGAGTACTTCAAAAACAGTATGGTTTGTGTAAGATTGTCTTCATTGGATTAAACCTTCAGTAATAAAACTTGTATTTAATCTAGCACTTTTCCATGGGGCACAATTGGGTTCCCTGTTTAAAAGAATTTGGCACATCCTTATAAAGCATAATGCACAGTTTCGGAATATTCACGTTAATCAGAAGTATTTACAATTGAGGTTTTTGTTACATATTTTAAGTGGAAAACTGGAATAATCAAATCTTTTATGTTTTTAGGAGGTTGAAAGAAGAGGATGTCCCTTATGAAGTAAAGCGTCAGCGATTTCATTCACCTCATCGTGAATCAGCTAACCAATTAGTGCCTTTAATAGAAGATCATAGATATTCATTGCCTGGATCAATTTCTTCACCATTATTTCAAGCACGTTACATCTCAGATTTAACAGGATGTGTGCCACCTTTACGAGAACCTTCCTTTAATAATGCTATAGAAGCTACACTTCCTATAGCCAAAGATAAGGTAAGATTGAAAAGAATATTGTTTATAATATTACAAAATAAGTGTTATAAGCGCAAAGTCTCAGGTTTGCTTAATGCACTTTTTACAATTATGAATCAGTTTATACCACATTCTGGAGTTTCCACAGATGTAGAAGAGAAAATGTAGATCAAGATTTGACATTTTTTTTAAATTGGAAAATTTAAAATAAAATTTAAAAAATCACCCCCTCCTCCTAGAGAAATCTTTTTGTCACTGCTTCCAATCCTAATCAAAGTGGGTGGAAGGAGGTTGTGTTCATGCTGCATCTTGTCATCCAGGCTAAGGACTATTATAGTAGCAAAGGTTTTCCACTGCTTATTGCTATATAGTGACAATTTTAAAGGTAAAACTACCAGGTATCCAAAATTGGTATTCAGTTAGAATAAAACCCAATTTGTTTTTGATTGTCTCCAACTTCCAAGAATAATTGTTTCTTGCGATTGACGTGCTTCTTAACTTCATAGACCTGAAATAATTAATCTTGCTCATCAGGATCTAGATAATTTGTTGTTTGCAAGACAGATCTAGCGTGAACTAGATAAAGAGCAATGTAGGATTTACTTTTAGGACTTTTTATCCTAAAGAGTTGTCTACATTCAATAAGACTTAAAAGACTGGATTAATATTTATACATTAAATGTAACTTTTGCTTTTTATATATAAAGTTAAGTCAGCAAGTACTGGAGTTATTTCAAGCATGTCAACAACAAACCTTCGACTTGAACAAAAAAGAGCTTTGCCGTACTCAACTCCAAAAGGAAATTCAGCAGATCTTTCCAAGTATGTTGCAGTTCTGTATATTTATTATTCAATACTTAAATTTTTGGTATTTGAGTTGTTTCAAAGAAGAATTTTAATTTAATTTAATTTGAAATTTATTTTTGCCTTGCAGATAGTAGACTCTTTTTGGTTGGATCTTCACTGAATGGATTTGGTACTCGTAGCAGTGATGGTGATTTGTGCCTAGTGGTTAAAGAGGAGCCAGTAAGTACAGGAAAAATAAATATAAATATCCATATTTTTAAAAAGAGTACTGAAAGGGAGATAAATATAGAAGAACAAGTAAAACTAGTTTCTAAAAAATCAAATTTATCAATAAGGTGTAGGTTGAGCATGTGCAAAGTATTCATTACAAATAGCTATTCATTCAAATGAGTATTCTAATGATTTCCAAGTAACACTTCGGGCAAGGAAATAGAAAAATAAAAGCAATGTTAATATAGTATAATATGATATTACCCTATCTTTGTTGGATATACAGTATAAGAATTCTCCATGGTCATGCTTGCATGATTTGTATAAATTTTCTTGTTTACATGATGGAAATACTTTTCCATCTAAGAAAAATAGAGAACTGCCTTACTGCAGCCACAACTTTTTTAAGAAGGACACATCCTGTATGCTGTTTTTTTCGTAACAAAAATAAGACAATTAGTGGGGTGAGCTCTGCAATTTTAAAGAAGCTGTGTACTTGCAAAAATGGAAAATAAAGCCTCACCAGATAATTTGAAAGAAATCACTTTAAGTTAAAAGGGTGGGTTGGTGCATTACATGCTACATTAGTTTTAATAACATTTTAAGAAGGCATTCACATCAGTACTAAAAGCCACTAATAAGTGACTTTTGAAACAATAATTATGCAAATATGCATCATATAGAGGGTTCAGTTTATATACTAAGAAATACTGCCTAACTACGGGTTCTAATTTAATTCCATTTGTCTATTTTGTTGTTTGGATTTTTGAAATAGTGTGTGAGTGTGACAAATAGCTTAAAGCAAGTTTGGGAGGGGGACTCTGAAATACCACTTAAATGATTTATATAGTCATTAAAATGACTTATTTTTAGGGAGCCATGGATACTATTATTAACAAAAGGAAATGCTTGGATAGTTGTAAAAGAGATTAGGAAGAATTGCGCCCCATTCTCTATTTACTATTGATCTAAACGATTGCTATAATCTCAATTCAATAGAATGACTCTCTTTTACAAGCTTCTACATTTTGATAAATGAAATTATTGTGTGTATGTCTCTGTGTGTTTTAAACTCAGTCTCAGTCTGTCTGGAATTCTAAATTTATTGATTGTCCATTGTTCTAAATTTCCTTGGGACTTTACATAATAGAAGAAAAACCCCTGGTGTAATGGTTGAACTTTAGCACATGGGTTGCTCTAAAGGTTGGGCTTCTGAGCTTGTTCCTGCTATCCTATAATGAACAAAGTGCTTTCATCTTCTGGGTTTACTCCTTTTCTTTCTCACTTCATGCATTTATTTGATGAAATGTTTCCACTAGACGATTCAGAGTATTCTACCGTATACATATCCAACATCATTAAAACATTAATGACTAATGTATTTCAGATGAATCAGAAGACTGAAGCAAGACACATACTCAGCGTACTCCAAAAACACTTCTGTAGGAAGCTTTGTAAGTTCTAGACTATGTTTAGTGAAATGAATATTGTTAATTTGTTTATAGTTTTCACTAACAGAAATATGCACTTAATGCATTCTTGAGTGACTCTTATTTGAATTTGAAATATAGCATATTTTTCAGACCATAAGACAAACTGAACTATAAAACGCACCTAAATTTACAGGAGGAAAACCAAGTTAAAATAAAAGTTTTTGGCCTTCACGTGTCACGTTTTCGCCCTCCCTGGCCCCCAGAAGCACTCTGTAGTGCTCCACATGGCCCATATTCACCAAAAACAGTCCCGTATTCACAAAAAACAGGCTGTGCAGAGCACTGCAGA
>JANHFT010006639.1:11818-31102 GCA_032467955.1 Pseudoxenodon macrops | reverse complement strand
CTTAACAGTAGGCCATATTGAGAATGTTTTACAGTGTTGGAGTTCAGACGGCAACAGGTCTCTGCCATTCCTGATTAGATGGCTCATATGAGTGAATGTTCCCCATCTTGTTCTTTTTTTAGAAGCCATTACAAATCACTTATCACACTTACAGGAAGCAAGGCCAGCAGCAATAACACTCTCAGACAAAATAACATTTAACAAAAGGAGAAAGACAGCTGAATCTGGAAAATGAAGCAAACAAAATGTTTAAAAGTTACGATATTTATACTTATTTACCAAGCACATCTAAATTATATTAAAGTAACCAAAATATCTTTACAATCCCCAAGGCACGTCACAACTTTTGAGCAGTTCTAATGTTTGGAAATTGAAAGTTGAAAAACTTGATATACTCTAAATTGCATAACTTGGTCAGCCAGACCCTGAGACAAACCCAGAAACCATTGCTGCTCTGCTGCTCTTTTCTATCTCTCAGCCTGTATGTGGCGGTCAGCGCCTTGGACTTTTGGGCAGTGGAGTATTGATATGAGACTATAGGAAATTACTTGAAGGGTCACCATCTCAGTTTCAGAGAGCAAAAGATTGGTATATATCTTTCCATTATCAAATATTCCAATAACGTATATTTATATTTTGTGAGTCCTGGCTACTTTTAAAACCACCTCTTGTGTGAATAAGAGAGCGATTGCGCTATCCAACCTATTCCCCAGTATGTCTGTGTCTGATCATCTTACCAATAAAATGTTTTTCCTGCCGTTGCTCAGGAGTTTTTCACGCTTGGCCAAATTATCAGTGGAACAATACACTGACTTGTTTGTTTTTGAGCATTTTGGCTACTCCAGAGTTTGTCAGGATTTCCTGATTGTCTCACTAGCAGATTTTGTAGCTTTCTTATAACTTGCTATTTCTCAATAGTAGTTTGATTAGCAACTACGATCAATGCATTGCACTCATTTTAATTATATTCAGTTGTTCAAGCTCTTCTACAATTCATTAGAATCTGTTTTCCCCAAGAACTTGATAAATGATGTGTCTGCTTAAATAAATGGCTTCCTAAGAAACAACACTTAATTGTTGCCTGGTCTCAGCAGTAGCACATTTAAAACAGCCGTGCCTTTGAGCAAAAGCCAAGTGCATTTCGATTACCACTCAGTATCGATGGTCCAATTGTGCAGTCTAGAATTCATAGGTAGAGCAAAGAGTGCCTAAGCTGCCATGAGCACATGTTAATTTTACTATAGACCCCACATGCTTACAAAAATAGGCACTCACTTCAATACCTAAAATACAGTGTTTTGCAACCGGACATGAATAGAGGACTTCATGATATAATTTTTTCCCATTATGATCATGTACATAATCAGACGCTCACATTAACCAAAAAGAAAATGCAGAGATAGACTTAAATGGACAAAATACTGATTTTTGTGATTGGCCTTTGGAATCCCAGGCTTTCTAATACTATACTTTTTCCACCATGGTAGCATCCCTGTTCAACTGCTTGAAGGAAAACTTCATTCCTAGTGAAGTGAGACATCTATCATCCTAATAAGTATATGGGGGTGGTTGTCCAATTCCAAATAGGTAGGACAGGGAGTGAAGCCAAAGAATTGGAAGATTTTAGGGATGCCAAATATTGAAAAGATTATCTCTAGGTATTGTTATTCTACTACAGAGAATTATTTATCCTGAAAAAGAGGTTTTTTCCCATCAATATTTTTAATATAATATAACTTGGATTTGCTTGTATAAAGTACTGGTGCAAATTGAATTTGTTTTTTCTCCTAGCTGTATGGATTTTGATTTGAATGTAAACAATGTTGCAGGAATAAGAAATACATTCCTTCTGAGAACCTATGCATACAGTAAGTAGTTTACTCATTGTATCATGGATTGGGTTCTTTTTAGTATCCTTACTTTCTTTAAAAACTATGGATACTCGGTACCTAGGATTTTGGCGCCATACATGCAAACTTGAGAGAAAAACCAAGCAAACGTGATGATGGTTGTAAAGAACATGTCAGAATTCTAATGCAGGTAGTCCTCAAACTTACAACCATTTGTTTAGTAAATCATGGCTTCTCCCATTGACTTTGCTTGTTGGAACTCCCGTGAGAAGGTCACAAATGGTGATCACATGACCCCAGGAAGCTGCAACCATCATAAATACATGGCAATTATCAAGTCCCCAAATTTTGATTGTGTGACTGCGGGAACACTGTGGCAGTCATAAGTGTGAGACTTGTAAGTCACTTGTAACTGAACGGTTGCTAAATGAATGGTTGCAAGGACTAGAATAGCATTGGTAAACAATGTGGCGGTTAATATAACATGGGTTGGGTTTTTTTTGTTCCAAAATGCTCATAGTTCCTAAATTTAAATAGTATTAGGGGATGGCAGGGAGAGATGCAGGTTTTTAGCTGTATTTACCTTAGTTAAGAAGCTCCAATACTTTGGCCATCAAATGAGAAGAGAGGGCTCATTGGAAAAGACCCTGATATTGGGAAAGATTGAAGGCAAAAGGAGAAAGGGATGGCAGAGGATGATATGGTTGGATAGTGTCATTGACACAGTGGGCATGAGTTTGGGCAGACACAGGGAGACAATGGAGTACTGGGGGGGGGTGGCTGGCATACTATGATCCATGAGTTTTGTGAAGCGTCAGACATGACTTAGTGACTGAACAACAATAACAAGCAACACTTTAGTTAAGAAAAAGTATTTAGAGGTGCAGCTATGAAAATGGTAGACAGAATAGATTCTCGCAGATAGGAAGAGCTTCTAGTGTAATAAAGAAGGGGAAAACTATTTTAAAAGCAAAATATTTTGTTAGCATCCATAACCCTAATAATGATACATGAATATGTGCTCTAGTTGAGAGGTCAGTTTTCAATTAAACTGTATATAGCCATTCTCATTGAATAACCATGTTAAGTGTTCTGCCTGTCAAAATTTTATTTCTTGTTTATAGTTGAGAACCGAGTACGTCCATTAGCGCTGGTTGTAAAGAAATGGGCAAGCTTTCATGGTATAAACGATGCCAGCCGAGGCACTTTAAACAGCTATAGTCTTGTGTTGATGGTTTTGCACTATTTACAAAGTAAGTACTCGCTGAACTTTTCAAATGACTTTTACCCTGAATATAATGCTTGTCAAATTCTCTTCTTAGAATCAGTTGTTAAGAAACCACTAGCAATGTCTCTAAGTAAAATATTTGCTTTTACTTTTACTACTTTCACTTGCACCATGTGTTTTGATGCATGAAAGGTGTTCTCTGGGAAACATGCATATTTATGAAAAATACTGAAACAGTCTGTAATATAATCACTTAGATTTCTTGCTGTTTCTTAAATACAGTAGAGAACAAATTTAAACAATCAGTCACTAACATTTTATTAGCTGTTAACATTAATATTAATTGCTAAACATTAATAGTTAACCTTTCCTACTTTAACATTCTTCTAACTGACTCTGTATTTTAAATGGATTTGAATATTTAAAAAGCAATTGCTGCCATAAATTATTGTAGCTTTGTGTTTGAAGCTTTGTTTATCAGGAATTGTATGATGAACAAAAACTGAATGGATGAGGATATACAGTATAACCGTCATTAAATTTTTATTACAGACAAGAAAAGCTTGATCTCATGTGTAAATTATTTCAAGAGAAATATATGTACACAGATCCTGAGCTCATTGGAAAAAGGATAAGATAAAATTATGCTAATCATTTTCAGATTCTGTTTGTAGTTGTGTTTTTTAGCTATGATAATTATAATTAGGCATTAGGGAAATAAAAATGGGGATTTTTAAAAAACTTTTTAAAAATGTTGTATTTATATTACTGTAGAAACGTCTCTTAGATATTATAATGTGATAAGTTATTATCATTAACTTTAAGCTATACATTATAATAGTATATAATATACAAATAGTCCTTGAGATATGAGTGGTTACTTAACGGCTGTTCGAAATAATAACAAATTCCCCAAAAGCTTCTTACAACCCTGTAGTGAAGTTATAGTTGCTGCAACACCCCTGCAGTCACCCTTACAATTGATCACAGAAATGCTGTAGCGCTCCTGCCTTCCCTCCCCTGATCCCACACTGCTGGGTCCCTGCAGGCCTATTCCCCACATTCCTATTACCCAGTGCATCTTCATCATTTGAAGCCTTCATGATGGGGAAGGAGTTCAGGTCAATGGGACAGCTCGTTGCATCCGACTTGCCCCGTTGACTCGCCCCAGCTGTCTCATCATGACTGACTATAGCCGGCTCGTCACAGGGCAACTCACTGGAGGACAACTTGCCACAGGATAATTCAATGTGGTATAACTCAAGAGAAGGCCAACTAGAATTGCAGCTCACCACAACCTTGAGTACTTTTAACTTGAGAGGGTTTAAACCTAAAGCAAGACAAGACTCCCTGAAATTGTCCCTCTCTTTGAGTTATTCTATATTGAATTGTCATGCAGTGAATTGTCCCACGGTGATTTGGCTCTGGTGAGTCGGACAGGGCAAGATGGCTGGGACAAATCAGCCATGGTGAGTTGACCTAAACTCTACCTGGGCCATGTGGCTATTTCCCAATCATTTTCAGCAGCGCCGCAATTACTTGTCCCTCACCTACACAACAATCATCATCCAGAAGTGGATGCCATTTGAGTACACCTGTAAGAAATTGCAGATGCACTGAAAATGATGGTTGCATCCAGAAGGCAGCCACACAGCCAGGAAAATGTGGGGCTCAGTGAGGTTGGAATCAGGCTTAAGGTCTGCAGAGAGGTGGTGGAAGGGTGAAAGGGCCTTAGGGACCCAGTGTGAAAGAGAAAGGCTTGCAGAAACCTGGTGGGAGAGGGAAAGGCCTGCAGGGGCCAAGGGATAGGAAGCAGAGTATGGGGTGTCTCAGGAATGGGGGAGGCCTGGAACAGGAGGAACAGTTCTAAGTAGAACTGGGGCACCTGCATTCCTAAAACACTCTTGTGCTCTGCTTAACAACTTGCACATTTGTTTAATGGCTGCATCAGGGAGAGAAGGGGATGGAATCATTGAGTGAGACTGTCTCACTTAATGGCCATCACCACTTGTGACTGTAAAGGGTAGAGCCCATTATAGTCATATCTTGAGGACTATGCATGATATAGTAATGATAAAACACATATTTGTGTTTTATCAGTCCAGGTATTGGTCCAGTCATTTCATGTATCAGATAAAGTGAGTTGTAGTTCACAAAAGCCTTTGCCTTTTAATAAAATTATTAGCCAGAAGAGATACTATCCTGAGTTTTTGCTATCATAATATATCACAACTTTCTACCTTTAATCTAATTAATTATATATTTTTCTTTAAATATAAATATGAGCACTGAAGTAAGACATTGTTGGGTAACTGAGCCTTCTACAGCCATACTTGCTTCAATTTCCTTTGAGACCAATTAAATATGTTGATGCTCCAAATCATAAGTACTGCGGCCTAGTGGAATTATATAGTTCACTCAAGAGTTTTGCAGACAAGGAGAGGGGGGGGGTGTCAGTCCTTTCATGAACATTTTCAACTTGGATGTAAGGAATTGCTGCCCATCGCATACTCTTAGGATTCTAATACATTTAAAAAAAAGAGTTGTACAGGTATTCCTTGACTTACAACTGGTCGCTTAGCGACTTTCAAGACCCCCAAAGCTACTTCCAGCCTGGTTCAGTTAGGGCTGCTCTAACCCTATGATCATTTGCCCTTACAATTGTCTGCAGGAATAGAATAGATGCTGAAGTGCCCGTCACCTACAAGTCCCCTGCTTCCCACCCCCACGAGACCTCATTCCTTCCACCCCACCCTCCATTACTCATTGTATACTTACTTTTCAAAGATCTCTGGGACTCCAGGACTCATGTTGGGGAAGGAGGCAAGTCGCTGCATCCCTTGGTGTCCCTGGGCCATGGCATGCGGTCCCAGAAGTGGCTGCCATTTTCAGAGTGCCCAGAATTCATTGCAGCCGCTTCTATGATAAAGCCATGCAGCCCAGGGATGCTGAAGGATGGGAGCTCCCACCCCTCCTTCTCTAACACAAGCTCTGGAATGGTCACAATTCAAGTGGCATCATCATCTGGGATGAAGCACTTGTCCCAGGGACACTGAGGGACAGAGCACCCTGCTGCACACACACCCCTGTCCCCAATGCAAGCTCTGGAGGTCCAGAGATTCTCAAAAGGTAAGTGCATGATGGGGGGTGGGATGGGGTGGAAAAAAGAATGTAAGGCCCAGTGGGTGGGAAGCAAGCACATGATCTGTGGGATCCTGGCTCAATTACAGTTGTGAGTTGAGGAACACCAGTAAATAAGATAAGTTTTTATTCGTTGTTAATATTGATAGTGGCTATTTTTAGATAAGTTAAATTTTCCATTCACTGAAAGCTAGACATTATTCCAGATACTACTGAGAACTTAATTTACACCTTAATCCCATGTTGATAATTTAGAATTGCATAATCTGCAAAAAACCTAAAAACATTATGTTTATAACTAAATGTCTTCAGTGTTGAAAATTTCACATGTCCCTGGATAAATCTATATTGCAACTTTTGCTTAAATGAGTGTCATATTCTTAAATGTTTAATCAGTTTTCTCACACATTTATGCAAGTAATACGTTTAATTTAAAAAGCTAGAAATTTGAGTTTTGGGATAAGCTTTTGATCCTAAACTTTCAATTCACACTACTAGTATAGCTGGTATGTTGTTTTCTGTGAGATATATAAATCACAGTGACTTTAAACTTTTTTTTTTTTAGCCCTACCTGAACCTATACTTCCATCCCTCCAAAAAAATTACCCAGTAAGTGCTTCTTATAAATTACTACATAATATGTTTATTGAAATGATTACCTTCCACATGAATGTTGCTGTTACTTTGGGATAATGACAAAATATTTCTCTGACCGTATTTGTTAGAACTCCACAATGCTCCAACATGTGTATAGAAAGTTCTCCTCCAGACTGATTCATTCACCCTTTTTAAATACACATCCAATTTTAAAAGTCAATTCTGATTATGATCTTTGGCTGAGAAATAAGAACAACAGTATTTATTTCTCTTTAAGTTGTATGCGTGTCTTTTTTGTTAGGTGGTGGAAAAAAGGCAATACCAACAGTTTGGGTTTCTCTTCCTGCAATGTCTTATGCACTGTCAGATCTGTTACAGAGGTTTGGGGAATCTCCCTGAGGAGATTTGGGAGGCATGTGTTGGGAGACGAGTAATTGGATATAGACCCATGATTGTGATTTTGGGTTTAGAACGGCAGCATATTTACCTTATGAATTGAATTGAACACTTATTAGACACACAAGGAATTTGTCTCCGGTGCAGAAGATCTCAGTATACATGCAAGGCAACGGAATAATGATAATCATATAAAAAATAAGAGGGGGAAGAAGATAATAAGAAAGATTAATAATAATACTACAGTCATACTACATGGGTAAATACACATAGACATGATCCATTCTGCATGGCAGTATGTGTTATCTCACCTTTTCCGGATGGTAATCTACCTTTTAATGTTTTATTATATTCAATTTGAACTTATTTCCATAATGATTTTTTGCTCTGCTTCTGCCCGACTATTATTTAAAGTCTCTTGTGGCAGTAACTGTACTGATAAATTATCATGCTAAAATACACCAAAACATTGATACATAATAGAAAGAAGTAAACTAGCATGCAGGATACTAAGAGCAAAGAGGATGATTAAGGGATGGCAGTTGCATAGAAAATGTAGAAGCAATTTAAAACTAACTCTGCTCCTCTCACATCGAAATAGCTAATTAAAACTTCCTGATTTCAGGATCATGTTTGGTAAAGTAAGAGATACATAGTAGGGTCACTCACGTAATTTTATTTTATAAAATTGCTATTGAAGTAAAAATTTGAACAAATTTTTTCATTGAAATTAAGGAATAGTGTAAAGGCTTTTGATATTTAAAACTTTAATTATTAAGGTTCACAGTATTGGAATATTTCTCTTTTCAGTTGTATTGAATCATTAAAAGATCCACACTATATGTTTATAATCTCAGTGGAAAAAATGCTTTTTAAAATGCTGGACATGCACAGTTATGTACCCTGTTTCCCTGAAAATAAGCCCTCCCTGAAACACAGCAGCAGCCCTGAGGTGACCACGCTCGCCGCTTCCTGCACCTCAAAAGTAATAAGACCTCCCTTAAAATAAGGCCAAGTGCTTATTTCGGGGGTCAAAGAAAAGAAACACGGTATCTAAAACAAATATCTGCACATTTTTAAACGTCTGTAAAGATCAGTGGAAATCTTTTTGACATAGCAGCATTTTAAACAAGTAATTTTAGCTGAGATGTGAGAATACCAAGTCTTAAAGTAATATTTAAGATCAACAAAACAATATTTGATTTAAAAATTGCAGTTTGCAGTTATACATGTCTTTCTACATAAATATTTTCATAGTGCAATACATTTGAAATGGCATTAAGTCACCTGTTTATCAATTCACACTGCTTATTAATATGCAAGGATTACATTGCTTTGGACATAGTTCAGAATAGATTATTTGGATCATGCAGAAGTATGAAAATGGCACCTTTGATTAATTAAAACAGCCATGTCATTTTCCAGACTTACGTCTCTGCTGCAGAGGCCACACACTTCAGGAATCAAATGTGGCTGCTTTATATGATATTGGATTTGTGTTTCCATAGTTTTGAACCAAATCCAAAGCATTGCACAGCCATAATAACTGGACTGCTTTAAATAGTTTATTTTGGATATTTAACTTGGATCAATCTGCCGATAGAATAGGAGTTTCAAAATTAATCTTACTGAAAGAGTGGAGAGCTGTTATCAATATAAGTACCAATTAAAGCTAGATGGTATCTTACTGGGCATTTTTCAATGCTGGATCAAATCCAGATAGTGTATGCCCTCAAGAAAATATCTCAGCGTTAGCATTAATTGCTAATGTATCATTGTGTTCAAATCAACATGTAGATCTACTTAGAACTGAGTTTAAAATTCTGTTCAAAATCACAGGAAGGAGCACTACCTGAAAACTGCTTCCATAGGCATGTTTAACCAGAAATAAATAAAGCAGCAATTGCCAATAATAGCTCTATTTCAGAAGCAATTTGTGACTCTACTATTATACACATCTGCTGAGATGCACATTTTTAAAAAACCAGAACAGCCCTTTTGGAGTAAAATATATAACAAATTGATCCAGGAAGAAGTAAAGGAGCTTAACATCCAGTATATTTTGTATATTTATCAAGGGGTAAAGTAGTGTGAAAATATTGCTTAGTTGCAGAAATCATGATAGCACCCTGAAGTAAGCAAATGTTCCCAAGGACTTTTTTGTTGCAAGGTGCCTGGAAATGACCAGATGCCAGAGCACCTGGGAGCAAAGCACAGAGGAAGCAGAATCAAAGGTAAGGGACTTGCTGCATCAGATGCTATGTGGGACACTTTGGGGAGTTGCAAATGCCAAATTAGGTAAAGACTGGAATACTTTAACCCATTGGATACATTTAGTTTTCATTGTCCATAATCTGGCAAGATTACTGAATAATCAGTGTTTTTTAAAATGATTTGGCCTTGTGTGTGGGGTTTTTTGTTTGTTTATATTTTCTCCTTAATGCGTTCATTGGCATTTCCTGGCATTTTCATATTGCTCCATTTTTGAGGACAAACAATACAGGTTATTTTTTAAAGCTTTAAAATTGTGAGCCGCCCAAAGTTACTCTCTGGTAAGATGGGCGGCCAATAAATTAAATATAAATAAATAAAGCTTGACTGAATCATTTTGCATTAGTAACTATAGAAATTCCCGTTGTCTCTGTAGCACTCACTGTACGCTCCTATATTAGGCAACATAATTAGATTAGAATATCTGGTGTTTTCAGCAACAAAAAGAAGGAATGAATGATGTCTTTCGGCCAAGGGATGGATATTGCCTTTTTTAAAATATTTTTTACAAATGACATTTTTACATACTCAGAATTACACAGGTACAACAGCAATTTGGAGAGATTTTTGGCTGCTGCACTGTTATGAACTACAGGGATCTTTGAAAAAGAGTTAGGTACCGCAAGCAAGAGTGAAATAGTCCATTCAACCAATTTGAAGTTATCTGTTTAGATCAGCCCAATTTGGGCATTCAAAATGGGATTTCTGTATGAGCATTCCCAGGAATATCCCTTACCTTCTCCACATCAATATTACTCAAACTACATTAACTCTTTCCATTTACATACAGTACATAAGATAGATTTCTTGAGGAGGGGGCAGGCTTGTGTGTGATTGTTCTTGCCCACATGGAAGTCACTCACCTGAAAACTGAATAGAGCTGCATATTTCTGGTTTCTGATGTCTTCAGGATGAATTGCTGTTTGATGAACAGAAGTACAGTGATTTAGTATAAGGGCAAAATGATTTAAGGAGGAGGGATTTAGATGCATTGAACTAGATTATATTTACCGCACTAGGAGAAAGAAATGTCAGAGGACACTTGGTGAGCCATTTCGGGGAAAAGAAGGTTGCAAATGTCAATTTCATCTTTTGGTTTGGGGATTCTTGGCTTAAACTGTTGGTAAACACCAAATTTAAAGACATTTCACTTTTCATCCAAGGAGCTTTTACAGCTCTGACAGGATAGTGCGGAATGGAAGAGCTAGAGAAGCTTCTTGAATGAGAAGCGAAATGTCTTCAAAGAAAAAAACAAGAAAGTCTAGTTTCCGCCTAAAATAGCACTTTTGGGACAACTGTGACCTCGATGACTGAAAATCTCTATAGACTTTTACCAAATTTATATGGACAAGACCATGCTTAGCTGTGACTTTGAGGGGATGAGTAGGTGGACCTGGTTTGTGTTACCAGGAACTGATTGGGCAGCTAATATTACTAAGAACTGTGCTCCTGGATTTCAGATTAATAGCAGTTTCAGTAGGAAGTGGAGATGCTGTGATATTTGTAGCCAGGGACTCTGCTGCTAATATGTTTCATTTAGCCAGGTCTTTATGTTAATTTAGGGTTTTGTTTAGCTATAGTTTATCTACGTACAGCTAAATTAGAGCTATATAGGGCTAGTCTATATGTTAATTTAGGTTTAGTTTAGGATGCCTAAAAATTAATTTATGCAATGGGAACAGTAGGGATTGTGCTGTTAGGCTGATTACCTTGCTATGTGGGATAGTTCCTGGGCTCTGGATTTAATTGCAACACTAGGTTTGGAGTTCTCTTACCTGTTACTGTTGGGAAATTTCAGTTTTCATATATTGAGGGTTGGATCCAAGAGAGTCCAGGTTTTTTATAATTGTCTCAAATACAAGTTAACCTGACATGCATAGATACTTATTTGTAAACTTCTTAGATTTGTGTTGGATCAGATTTATTTTGTTATGTTAAATTTAGAAAAAAAGCAGATCTGAGTCTAAAACATGAGCTATTTCTATCAGATGAAATTTCTGATTAGGCTCTATGAATTGTCACACAAATGATCTCTTCTCCTGTTTTGCACAAGTTCATTTTTTTAGCAGTTACACAATTATGAGTCCTTTGAGATTATGGCTTTATGTTATAACTAACACCCCCCCCCATCTTATCAAGTGAAATGTTCTTAATTTGACTGTATTGTATGCCTCCTTTGGATAGGCATTTAACTGAATGCATTTGCATTTTAGAAAATTACAAATGAAGGCAAATTTATATTCAGACATGGCTAATTGCTGGCATGATTAGTGCTATGTCAGAATTCACAGGATGAATTTGGATTGTAATTCCCTCAGTGCAGCCCATGTTACTGTTTTATTATGGAAATAAAAAGTGGTAGCTGCATTTACATGAGCCTTAGGTTTCGAAGAGGTACAGTGCAATGTAATGCAAAAAAAAATTACAATTTCCCTACACTTCCTTAACTTGTATTTTATAACAACCTTGAGCATCTAAATAACATTTCTTACTACACTTGTTTCTCAAAAAGGTAAATCCTTCTGAATCCCGCTAGAAGTGTTTAAAAGAAAATATTCCTCTCACCACCACATAGCAACCTGTATCATTTATAAATTTGGAGATTCATAAAATGGTCTGTTTAATTCTTTTCAAACTGGTAGAATTTATGTCTCTGATTTACATAATAATCTAAGTGTGTAGTTCTTTTTTTATACACTGTTCTATCAATTTTCCCTGAGGAGCCTCAGTTACACTATTTTGTGGGGCAACTTAGAAATGGGATTTTTACATTTTTTAGAATGCAAGCTGGCACAAAATGCAAGGAGACTCATGGAGGTTTGCTGTATATATGTAGAGGTTTCCTGTATATATTAAAGGAGATTTATTTTTCCAGCCACCACATTAGAAGAAACTGTCCAGCTTTCACTTTCTGCTGCTCTTATCTTGATAATTATCAGCTTTAACAACAGCTGCTGTATTCATTGTTTAAAACATGCACACACACACACACACACACATTTAGCATCGTATACTTTCTCCTTGAGAGACAAAAATAAACCCCTGCATTCTGCACATCAAACAGATATTAATGTCCATTTCCCCTATTGAAATTGCTTGGATACTTTGTCTTATATATTTTTCTTTATTGTATCTTTTCTGAAGTTCATGATGATTTTTCTAAAGTTATTGGGCAAAACCACATTTTTTCAAATGTAACTGGGATCATAAAACCGTCACTGGTGACATGGAATATCTTTTTACCACTTGGCAGAATAATGTAAATAAATGGCTGATGCCAAAACGGATCAGGTGTTAATCTAACATATTATAGATAATTTTATGTTAATCGCCAAGCAGGAACTAATAGCTTATGAATCATCACAGGGTCATCAATTTGGTGTTGTATTTTTACCTCAGAGTGGAATGGCATAGTGAAAGGAATAGCTCTAAAATAGAGCAAACATGTTGTTTATATTAAAGCAAAAAATATGTTTCCAAATTTAGTTATCTTCTTTCTTTGTTGGCCTTGGCTTTGTCACTCCTTGCTGTAGTACATTGAGACTGGTGAAGAACCTTTCAGAGGTGTCCTTTACCTCTAGAATGCTGTGTAATTGATTAATAACGTTATTTAGGTAATTGCTTAATTTTTCAGTTCAGCTGAAACAATTGTTATGAACTTTGATTTGTTACATGCAAATGAACCAGAATGGTAAAGTCTAGAATTGATTCTTCCTATCACTACCTTTTTCAGAAAAGCTTATTTGAGATGTAAGATTTAATTTGGGATTGGTGACCGCAGTTGGAACATTAGATTGCTCAATCAAATTAAAAATGCATTTATTGTCTGGGATACATATATGGGTAGCTACTGTAGATGGTACAGGACCAGGGTTTCATTTATTTTATTTTATTTATATATTTTTAATTTCTATAGCCGCTCAACTTAACCAAGGGATTCTGAGCAGGACCACACCTATCTGTCCTACCAGGTCAGATAGAGTGATCATGTCCCTACTCCTTCCCTTACACATTGTCATCTTATGGGAAGTGGGCCTTTTCCATGGCAGCCCCAGCCCTGTGGAACATCCTTCCCCCTGAGGTTTGGCAGGTCTGTACCTTCCGAGCCTTCCAAAAAGCACTTGAGATCTGATTTTCCCCCAAGCCCTGGAATAGGGCGAAGTGGAAGAGAGGATTTAACAAGGAATTGCATGTGGAAGCTTCATTTTGGTGCTAGGTTTTTGAATGTATATCGTTTTAATACATATATGCATTATTTGTTTTTATTATTGATGTTTTAATTATTGATTGGGAACACAACCACCCAAAGTTTGATATAAGATGGGCAGCTACATAAATGTTTCAAATAAATATTAAAGCTTTAACTACCCAATACAGAAATTAAATATTGAAGGAGATTCCTAAACTACGTCTTCCCTGTATTTCCCTTATTCATGTTTTAAGCGTATTATTTAGTTTTATTCAAATAAGAAAATGGAATATTAAAAGTTTTGATTTTAATGCAGTTTGTCAGAAAAGTTAACTAAAGTAAAATCAATAAACAAGCCATCATCACTCTCTAGAAATATTTGTCATTTGAATCCTAATGCTCTGCAGAGAAACTCAGGTGTGCATATATGAAGATTTCTTGTTCAAGTGGATGCTGGGTTGTATTCCAGCACTTTGTTCTCTTGTTTAATTTTAAGGGGCATTTTTAATTATCTGGCAGCATGACAAACCTTTTCCTTACTTGCTATAAATCAGCAAAAGAATCCAACTAAATGTGTACAATTTTCTTTGCATTTAAAAAGAAGTAACTTAGATTGGCAGGTAATGCTCAAATGCCTGAAGATTTAGGAAATTTATGAATGACAGGATGATAACCAAAACCAACTAAAAGCTGGTATTCCAGAACTTTCAGAAATCTTTCAACTTCTCTCTTGCACAGACTACTGTTTTTCCACAGTATTGTGTAATATGAAGATTAGAAAAGAAGTAGGCAATACCATGCTTAGAACTATTAATATTATTTATTTTGTAGATGAGAGGCTTGCATATTGAATTTTTAAGAGTCTGGATAAATTGGCATATTAGCTAAAGTAGGAATTCTATATGTGAGTAGAACTTGTCTATATGTCAGATTAATGTTTACTTTTGAAAATATCTGAACAGATTATAGACAACATCACATTTTGGTCCCTAAATAGGACTTTAACATCTATTTTTGTTTCTTTGTCTTTACAGGGATCTTTTGATCCTACTATGCAGCTGCATCTTGTGCATCGAGCACCATGTACCATCCCTCCTTACAGTTCAAAAAACCAATCTACACTTGGAGATCTATTGCTAGGCTTCCTGAAATACTTCGCTACGGAATTTGAGTGAGTGATCAAATTTTCATTTTAGTAAATTCTCTGATTGGTTGTTCTGCTCCAGAGGTGGGTTCCTACCGGTTCTAACTGGTTCTTTAGAACCAGTAACAACTCAGTATGACGTCACGGAACCGGTTCCTTCAATGTCTCCATGGGCGCCGTCATTTTGAATTTTTTGGTTGCTGTGCACTTGCGTGCTTTGCATGCATGGTCGAGGTGCAACCCTGAGCGAACCGGCAGCAAAACGATCCACAACCCACCCCTGTTCTGCTCTGGTTGCAGTTTATATAGAGGAGTTCCAAATCCTTTCTATTTTCATTTAAGGCACAAAGGATTCGTTTTTGGCAGCTTGTTTATAATGGTAAAAGAAAGGTGTATAGAGATAAGCTAAACACTTGCATGTACAGGCGGTCTTAAAATGTACAGCATAATCTACTAGTTAGATCTGGCAATCTCTGGTTCAGATGTCTCTGGAGCGTCTCAGTCACCCAGGTCATGGTGATGATGATACACTACCATCTGTTTGAATGGGTGTTGATGTGCAACAGCTCCTTTAAATAAGGCTTGTACCCATAGATGCTTTTTCAAGAGGCAACTGGACTTTTTTTTTCTTCGAAGATTTTTCACTTCTCAGTGCTGAAGAAGCTTCTTGGATGAGAAGCGAAATGTCTTCAAAGAAAAACAAGAAAGTCCAGTTGCCTCTTGGGTACAAGCCTTATTTAAAGGAGCTGTTGCACATCAACACCCATTCAAGCAGATGGTAGTGATGGTGACTCACTTATTTGGTGGTATTATCATCATCATCACTGTGTTATCCTTCTTTTCTACATCTATAGAGGTACTGTATTTTCTCCTGAAAGTTTAAGATGGATCTTTCTCTCTGGCACTGTGATGCTGGAGAGTTTTTTTTTCTTTAAGGGTACCTTATTTTGCTTTGGAGCTCTGTGCTTCTCACTGCTGTTCAGCCCCAAGCGCCATTTCTTAATTCACAAGGCGGTTTTCAGTGAAAGGATTCACAGGAGTCCTCTCCATCGTTGACATTTATATGTGGATTTCAGCTCCCAAGATTCCCCAGTGAGCATGGCCATCGTTAAGAATCCCTGAATATAGTTCATAGATGTTGAGAGCACTTAAATTAATCAATGCTGTTTCAGACCAAAGTTGTTGCCTGATGCTGCTATGCATTTAGTTAATTGTGATCTCTTCATGGTGATTTGGCCTTTTGGTTAAGTTTGCAGTAGGAAAGTCTGAACTGTTTGACAGGATTAAAAATAATTCCATTGCAAAACTGGAATTAATTGTACAACGGCATCCGTAAAATACAAAGTAAAACACTGAAGCATGATGATTTAATTTTCCTCTCTTTTTGTATTTGAATCAAGTTACATGAGCCATGTTTCTGCTGAGTTTCATGTAGGTATCTGGGGAAAAAACATTTCTAGTTCACGGCCATTCTTTTTATTGTCTGTAAATAAATTCTGGAGAATAGTGTGGGAAGTGACCAGTATTTTCAGGGCAAGGTTTAAGTTTATAAACTTCTTGGAATTTGTAACATTCCTCTGTGCTTTGCATAGGTGATAGGAAAATTATGAGTTGTGTTCCCTAGAAGGATTTTGATCAAATTTGAAGGAGACAGATATATTGAAGTATAGGCAGAAAACACAGTCTTTGCAGTGCTCCAGTTTCTGGAGAAGTCAAGAGGGCAGAGAATGTGATGCATGAGGCTAACAGAAAGTGGCCAGACCCAGGCAGGGCATTCTTCAGAGCTGGGATGAGTTACAGTAGCTGCTGGTAAAATTAGCAGACATGCTTGGCTACTTCAAGCCTGACAACTGGCCAGCCTACAGCCTAGACAGTTACTGATGCCACATCTGCATAGGAGAAAATGCTCTCTACCTTGTATACAAAGTGATACGCCAACTCTTCCCTGTGTTAGTGGGACAGCAAAGTTTTTGTGCTTTTAAAACTGATCCAGAAATTGCTGGACCAAGGCTAAGAAGACAGGTGGCTGGCAACAACCTCAGACAAGTGGATTAAAATCTGGAATTTCCAGGAAAAAAACAAACCCAGAAAAACTAGAACACCTGCTTTTGAAGGAATTAGGGAGGCATTTGTATTAGATGTTGGTGTTTCATTTCTGTTAAAAAGTACACCAATTGCGTATATTGCAATATATTATACATATCTTGGGTTGTGTTTGAGGAAATAGGTACCTTTTGTGATTTTAAAACAATAACGTGAAATTTCACTCTATTCTACTGCACTTAGAAAAAAGGGAATCCCAGAATATCTCATTCTCCTCCTGAGAAATTGAGGACTAAGGGTCAGTTCTCCCCTTGTCCGATGGAATTTTAATTCATCAGCCTTGTACATCATTTACTTCCTCTTCCTGGACCCAACAATCATATTTCTATTTCTAAGGGACACAAATAGGAACTTGTGTTAAAGTCCAACTTTTATAGGATGATAGTCCACTCTAATATTTAAAAATCATTCTCCAATGGCTTTTTACATGACAACTTACATATCATATTTTAGACAAATATTTTCCCTTTCTGTTTGCTAGTTGGAACAATCAGATGATTTCGGTTCGTGAAGGCAAAGCTATTCCAAGACTGGATGGTATCGAATGGAGAAACAAATTCATTTGCATAGAAGGTAAATCCTACACCCTTGTCATAGTTTATGTTTTCTAGAACTATAAATTTTCTGCTGGTATAAAGTCATTTTTTAGTTTTTTTACTTAATTGTTTTGGTAATTATAATTTTTAGTTTTGCTTCTGGGTGAGCATACCTCACTCTGGGACTCATGGATGAGACAAGATTTTGTACCTATTTTTCTTTTTTCTTGATTGTAGGCAACTGCATGGACTAGTCCTTAAGGTTTTCTTGGCATGGATTTATTTCAGAAGTGGCTTGCCATTGCCTCCTTCCTAGGGCTAAGAGAGAGTGACTCGCCCCACCTGGTTTTATCCTTAAGGCAGGATTAGAACTCATGGTCCCTCCCAATTTCTAGCTTGATGCCTTAACCCAGTGATGGCGAACCTATGGCACGCATGCCACAGGTGGCACACGGAGCCATTTCTGAGGGCATGCGAGGTGTTGTCCTGTCAGCTAATTTTTGGCCTTCATTTTCAGCCGTTTTTCACCCTCCAGAGGCTTCAGGAGGCTTCCTTGAAGCCTGCAGAGGGTGAAAAATGGCACAACAGGATTTCATTCCATTCCCAAACTTCTGGTTTGCCTGTTGGGCCGTTTTTCACCCTCTACAGGCTTCAGGGAAGCCTGCTAAACCTTCTGGAGGGCGAAAAACAGCCGCCGGGGGGAGGGGGGGTCCGCGCCAGCACCCAAAAGGAAAAAGGTTAGCCATCACTGCCTTAACCTCTACACCAAGTGGCTTCTTTGTACCTTTGTTGTACTTTAATTTGCTTGATTTAAACTGCCCAAACTGGAAAATTGGGGGATGTTTACAGAGAGGTGCTGAGAGTATATATAGGTCCTAGGTGGCCTACTTCTACATTATATGGACATGGTATGAGGAACCTCAGGCTTATATATTCTTTCTCTGTGTGTGATTAGGAAATTAGTATTTAGTATTTTGATTTGTGGAAACCACTGTTCATCATTTTATTAAACAGGGTAATTATATTCCTCTCTGTTAATTTGTTTTAAATAATAATAATGTATCTATCCAAAATAAACACAGCCCTCCACTGAAGAAAGTTAGAAGCAATATATAACACATGCCAAATTTTGATATGGGAAGAGAACATTCTGGAAAACTCTGAAATGGCCCCCTTTCCTCCAGACAATATTGAATCATCCTACAATTCCAGGAATTTCAGGAACTTAATCCTCCAAACCAGAAATATGTTCAGAACACCCTAAATTGTTCCAATTTCAGAGATTTTACTTCTTGAAATCACCAAGTCATTCCCAGAAAGGACAGAATGGGACGAGGTTCAGCATTGCCCCAAGGGATGTTGAATTGACCATGGCACTGCTGGTTATAAATAATTTCTGAAGAAAAGTTTTTCTTTACGGTGCATGCTGTTTCCTTGCGAAGGAAACTCCTTGCACTGCAAAGAAAAGCTTTTCAGAAATGTTTTTCTTTACGGTGCAAGGAGTCCTTTGCAAGGAAACAGTTTGCACCGTTAAGAAAAACTTCATACTCGCAAAAAGCTTTTCTTTAAAGCGCAAGGAGTTTTCTTGTGATGCCTGGCCGAAAGAGAGAAGTGGCGGAGAGAAGCCAGACGCTGGTAAGATGCACGTCTTGTGCCCTGCCCCACCTGTCACCTCCAAATTGCACCCCACCGCGAAACGCGTGTCCTACCTGACACTTGTAGCACCATCGGTTCCTCGCTGTTGTGTCCAGGGAAGCACGTTGCAAAAGAAAACTTGAGTTCAATCAAACTTCTCTAACTCGCGATAAGTTTTGTTTTGGAGCGTGCTT
>JANHFT010006637.1:0-13044 GCA_032467955.1 Pseudoxenodon macrops | reverse complement strand
TTTTTAACGTTTGTATTGTATGTTTTTTATTACTGGCTGTTCACCGCCCTGAGTCTTTCGAGAGAAGGGCGGTATATCAATTTAATAAATAAATAAATAAATAAAATACCTACTTTAATCAGACCCATCTAGCAAACATGGCACAATATTACATCAGCCAAGCCTGGAACACAGACAAAAGCCTACAAAGTTAGCTAAGACCCCCACCCTATGGGAGTCTGACAGCCAATCAGAGTGTATTTCTTACACAGGAACAGGAAGGTCTGGGGTGGAGCCCAACAGAGGGTATAAAAAAACTCAGGGACTCCCAGCAACACTCTCTGCTCGTCTTCTCTTCACCCAACATCTTGAATCATGTGATCACCTTTTCTGTTCAGGAACTCAAGCCATTATGCTCCTGTCCACCATTAAACCATCTTTCCAAGAAGTCACCATGTTTCCAGTGTCTTTTCCCCCACTTGGAACTAAACCAAGATGGACATTTTTTAAAACATGACTTTTGTTCTTTCTTCTTCCTTTTGCCGGCACCCAGGATGAGGCCTAGATGTTGTACAAAGAAATCAGTCATGGATTGAATTCTGAATATTATTTAACTCCCCTTGGGTGCTGAAGAACAATTGTTCTTTCATCTTTCCAGATGATCTTTCATACTTTACTGACCATGGGGGAGATTACAAATAGAGCAGGGCTATCAAAAATAACCTCTTTATTTCATTCTTGTGTAGAAAGGGATAGACCTCACCTAAACTATTCTGCAGGTTCTACCAGTATGATCCTTTAATACTATGCTGAAACAATAGAAATAGGTTACTTACAGTCTACTAATTCTATTTACTACCAAAAATGCATTAACTAGACATTTTCTTATAAGGAAGGCAGAGACAATGCTAAGAATTTGGAAGAGAAAGGGATTAAAAAAGAAGAAAGACACCTCTTTATCCAGATGACAGCTGGATAGAGTAGAAGGAGGGAAAGGGAAAGGAGACAATCTAAATAAAGAACAACAGAAATGACAACAATTGGTAGTTTTATTAGTATCTATTGGTAGTTCTTGGGAAAACTCTTGTATAACTAAGCACTCAGAAGAGGTTTTGTCCATGTATCTACAAAATTGTATTGTTAAATGAAATATTATTTATAATAAAATGGTCCTCTATATAAATAAAATGTAGAATATGATAGATACCCCTGTTTAAGCTATTATGGCATCAAGAAAATAACTTTTAAGACAGGAAATAACATTGGGGTTATCTGTTAATTTCCTTAATTTAATTTTTAGAGTTTTATGGTGATGGAAGCATGACCTTAAAAAAATTTTTTTAATTCATTCATTACCCCCCAAATTAGGAAGACCAGTTTCACTACAGCTACTCCCTTATGCTGAACCTAGTGTGTTCCTTTTCCTTCATAGTGGAACTTTAGGGAAAATAGAAATGGTGAATTTGGAATCATGTGGAATTTATTGTTTGTTCAAAAGTAATGACCCCATTCGGGAAATTTGAGCTGCTTAACTAAGAATAGGCAACTTGAAATCCTTAGTTTCATATGACTCTTGGCATTTTAAAAGACCTCATGCTCTTGGAAGAAAGGTGGGATATAAATCTAATGAATAAATAATACATAGTCATGGATTTTAACTCAAAGGGATCTCTTACATTCTTGGCAGCTTGATAGTTAGGAAGAAAGAAGAAAAGAGACAAGGTGATGTCAGAACAGAAGTGAGTTAGAAAAAGGTTTATCAAAAAAGAAAGAGAAGAAAGAGAAGGAGCCTTTCACTTTGGATTCAGCCCTACATCCCCCAGATTTTATCCATGACAGACCACCATACTTCAAGGAAAATATACTTATCATTTCCCCTTTATCCTTACTTGAACAGAGATTATTTAAGACTCTAACACTCTTCTGGAAGGCGCTGAAGATCTGGTTCTGCCAGCAGGCCTGGGGAACCCAGAGTGAGATGAAGCCCCTTAAATGGCTTGTATGATGTGTTGTAGCTGGGGTGGGGCAATTATATTATTTTATTATTTTCTTCTATTAGTTTTATTTTTTTATATAGGATGTTTTAATATTCCTGTAAGCCGCCTTGAGTTGCCTTGTCTGATATATAAAATTTCTAAATAAATAAACAAGCAAACAAACAAACAAATAAGTAAGTAAGTAAGTAAGTAAATTCATACATACATACATACATACATACATACATACATACATACATACATACATAAGACTCTGTAATCTCAAGTTGGCATTCTTTTTACTTCTACGAGATCTTCTTGATTCAGTTAATTCTAATTTCTTTAAAAAAATTGTTTTGGAGGAACAGAAGAAAGTTTAGAGACACTGATGTAGAAGAAATATGCCATGATTTTTGAGTAGCAATAATAGGACCTAGGTACACACATGCCTAGGATGTGGTGGCTTGATCCTTCTCTGATTATGACAAAGGCCTCTAAAACCTTCCTTCCACAGTATCGCTTCCCTTTCCCAACTACCCCTGAAAGAGAGCTGGAAAAGTATGCTGCTATCAGTCACTTTGCTCCAGAGAAATACTCTGGTAGGCCTCCTCCCTTCTCTCCAAACCTTGACCCAGCAGAGTAACATCTGCTAAAGCTGGAGCCTTTTCTTAGAATGAGCATCCCAGATTCTATAAGAATGCTAAATCTTTATTATGTACAATGAGATCAGAGATCAAAGAAAGTAGAAAAGGAAAATAAAAAAGAGAAGGAAATGAACAATTATTTTCTGAAAAGGGTGACCTTTGACAGTTACTCCCTGAGCCCAAGAACTCCCTCCTTCCCTTCCCTCTCCCTCCTCCCTCTCTCATACAAACATACAGACAATTTTGTAGAGAAGAAAACAAAATGCATGGCGCAACTAACTTCCCTGATCTTAGCTTGCTGTGCAGATTGCTAACTCCAGTCTTGTTTCTCTTGGCTGGGGCTTTTCCCCTTAGTTATCTTCCAGCCAGCCTCTTAGAGGATTAAATGAAATGTGCCAAAGACAAAAGTAAAATGGAGGGTGCCTGTCCTCAGGGGAAAACCCTCCTGATTACCTTCTCAAGTTTGACTTTCGTGGACTTCAGTTCCTTCTGTCAGCGAGTTTCACTCTGTCCCCGTTTGAACCTTTTGAATGGAATTCCCCACATTCTCTACTTCTGCAAAATGACAGCCACCACAGCATGATGATATCAAACAGAACCCACTCACAATGATAGTTCAAACATCTCCCACTTTCACTACTCCAAATAAATATTTCTGAAACTTGCGTGCATAAATGAGGAACTACATTTAAGCAAAAGCCTGATTTGGGGAAATTTACATTAAAGAACTTTGTGTCAGGAAAACAGTTAATGGATAGTCAATTCTCCCACACATGCCATTTGTGCTGTTGCTGGATTGGCCTGATATCTTTTATGATTCTATGCTGTCATCTCTGTTGGGGATGGGCCACTTCCTCACTGGTCATATCTCTTGCTTCATCTCACCTTCTGGTTCTTCATTAGCATGGAGATAGCTCCCCACTTCTGTTTTTGCAGCTGGAAGTGACCATATATTGAAAGGGAGAACATCCTGGCAGCCTGGTCTGCTATTCATCAGCAGGATCATCTTTTATGGTATTTCACCATAGGAAGAACAAAGATTAGCTTGCTTCAAATTGTTTCTGAGAGATTGGGGAGTGAAAATGGAGAGTGGAAGTGTCCAAACCACCTGCATCTTCTGAATGCTCTTCAAGTCCCAGCCATGTAGAGCACATTGCAATAATCCAAACTGGAAGTGATTAAGGCATGAGTCATCATGACTTCCTGGTGCAGGGACAGTGTATTCAGTACACACGACAAACCTGTGCAAAAGTCTCCTTAGCCATGGCTACCATTCAAGCTATTCAAACTGAAGCTGTGAGTCCAGGAGGATTGCCAATTTGTGTACTAACTCTGTGCTGCCAGGCAAGATGGAAAATCTTTGGATCCGGGCAACCTAAAATCCATAGCTGCTCAGTCTTGCTAGAGTTGAGTTCATGCCTGTTCCTCCCTTCCAAAAACCCACAGCCTCTGGTCCCTGGGAAGGAAACATGATCATATCAAACTAGCCAAGGGGAGAGATTAAAAACTGAATATCATCAGCATAATAATGACTGGATGCTATAGTGACAGATCTCACCCAAAGGCTTCATGTAGGATGTTCAATAATTGTGTGTGTGTGTGTGTGTTGGGGGGGAGGAAATAAAGTCCTAAGACATCCCATGAAACCATGAACTCGATTTCTCCCCTTTGGAACATGAGTTCAATATCAGTTGGAAATGGCTGGGCTTCCCATTCTCTAAGCTGGCCCAGAAGAATATCACGAAAGCTGCTGAGAGAGACCAAGGAGGGACAGGATAGATGTACCAGCACCATCCTGGGCCTGCCGACCAGTGTGATCAGTGATTCATGGTACTATGACAAAATCTGAAACCTAAATGGAAAGGGTTCAAATAATCTACTTTTTGTGGTAAATGGAAAAACCCAGATAGAAGGAAAAAGGACTATTCTTCTCCATTCCCCATGCAACTATATTTTAAAAAGAGTCTTATGGATAAGTTGGATTACATATATGAAAAGCAGGTGAAATTGCAAGTTAAACTAAATGGATGTCAGAGGATAGTAGAGAACAGGAAGGCCTGGAGGAATGTTGTCCATGGGGTCACAATGGGTCGGACATGACTTTGCAACCAACAACAACTATCAAAAGTGTATATTTATGTGTACTACCACACCATAGTTCAAATACAATTGCTGAGCAAAATGAAAATGTGGAAATATGAAGAATTCTAGTACAATGTTGGCTTGGTTGACCTGCAGAACATTGGTGTGTTCATTCTGTGCATGTTCTTTCAATGCTGACAATCATGATACTATCACATACAGTATATTTCCAAGGTATCTGTAATAATTTTAAATATTAAATATTGAATTGAAAGGCAAAGAATAACTTTGGTGGATCGGCCTGATGAGTCTTTAATCATGGTTCATTACTCTTTCTGCATTCTCTTGTCTTCATTTGTTTGTGGAGATATTCAGAAATTGATCTACTAAACTTAAGAGCATATGGACTGTGTTCATGCTCTCAGTTTTTATTGATGCAGATTTTTTTTTAAATCAAGGGATATTTGAACAAGTTGGATTTACCTGCTGGTATTTATCAGAGTTTTTCTATCCCCTTGAACTTCAAGTGTGGGAAGAATAGTACTTTTACTGAACAAGGATCTTCAAATAATGATTCACAATTAACTTTTTTCTGTTAAATGTAATTTATATTTAAGATGTAAATGTTGGCAGCTAGGCAGGGATGGACAGTTTTCCAGTATGAACCTCCTCTCCTCTCCCCCTCCTCTCTCCTCCTCTCCTGTCCCCTCCTCTCCTCTATCCTTTGAAATAGCATTTTTCTTTGGTTTGTTTTTGTTAGCTGAAAAGAAAAGGGGGAGAATGGCAAATCTGCAGGGGAATATCTGCTAAATGGTGGGCAACAGTTGTCTGACTGCAAAATAAGACCTAGGCATAATCAACCTAGGTTTAAATTATTTTAAATTGAAACAATGTGGACTGATTGGAATGTATGGATTGCTTGCAATTTATTTTATGCCAGCATGTCCTACCTGCCCAGGGGAAGGTAATGGTTTAGAAAAAGTTGTATATTGTGTGAAAGAGTAAAAACAAAACAAAACCCTCATTCAGCTCAGTTGTAATCTCTCTCCCATTCCTTTCAGTGATCCTACTCTTATGACAAAGAAATAACACATTATTATAGATGTATTGGAGTTCAAGAAAGGCAGCATAGGAAGAGGAGGATAAAACAAATTACTTTCAATTTTTCTGCAAGCTGGCTAGCTGGTAGACTCATTATGAACTGTTTCTTCTACCTATTCATGTGATCTTGAGTTAAAAGGAGGAAGTAAAAAGTTTGTTCTTGGTCCCACTGTTTCCCATGGCAGCTACATTTGAAACAGTTCCAAATTCTGTTTTGACCATTTTGGTTCCTTTGAAGTGTGGCCAGTTCAAAGGAGTATGATTAAACTCTTGAGATAGAATATTTTCGTTTGAGATGGAAACATTTTCTATATTGTGCATGTCCCTAGAAAAGAAGCATCATCAAACTGGGTGAAAATCAATCAAATCTTTATTCCGGTCATAAACCAGCATAGTGGGTGAGAATTGGCTGAACCCACAAATGGATTGTAAAGATTAGGCTATCTAATGGAGGCCAAGACCTTCAACACTGATAAGTATGTTATTATTTATTAGATATGGCATGTTGAGCAAGCAGATAGAAAAGTCCTTTTCTAACTCTGTTTGCCCAATATCCTTAATTGTATTGGCTCATGTAGACGAATCATGCAACCACCAAAGCTCAGTTAACTGATCTAGCAGTTAACCTAGAAATTAGTTAACCCCATCTTGTTTGAGGTTAAAGTAATTATCATACCAGTTAGCATCCTCCATGACATATGGATTACTTACCTGCCCTTTGCTCCATCTGTAATCAAGATAATGTTTTAAGAAAATCATCAACATGAGGCCTGTCCAGACACTGTATCTGTGACAATTTCATTTCATCCCCTACAACCAAATCTCCAAAGAAAAATAAGGCAGGAAAGGCATCTCCTTAGTGAGGTCTAGAAGGACTTTAAAATATACCTCCCAGCTGTTGAACTCAGCCTTTTCAGATCAGCTGTTGTCGTTGACTTGAGCAGGGAAAAAGATAATTGGGTTGTATTGTATGTATGTATTGTATTGTTGTATGACCAGACTCTCCCACTCTTTCTTCATAGTTTGAAATCAAGTAAAGTGATTGGATAACATTATAGAATCAGGAAAGAAAGAAAGAAAGAAAGAAAGAAGGAAGGAAGGAAAGAAGGAAGGAAAGAAAGAAAGAGAAAAAAATCAGGTTTCACACAATACAGCATTGTTCCAAGGAGTTTAGTCATAATCCAATGACGGACAGGTTTATCAATGATATTTAATTATGATAGCTTTGATAGCAGTCTGAATGGGCTTTTCTATTGTTGGAAGGAAGGTGTAGAGGAGTACAAAAAGAATCTTGCAGAAGGAATGCAAGAGTAATTAAGTTCTGGGAAAGAAGAAGGGAACTGAAAGAAACTGAAGATAACTTCACCTTGATTCTGTTTAGTATAAAGGACAAGAGAATGTTTGGGCTCACGTTGTGATAATCATCATCTGATATTATACTTCCTCATTTATACCTGTACTTTGCATTTCTAGGATTGTTTTAGTTCGGATCAGTCCAAGATAGCATGTTGTATTTCATCTTTTTGTGTACTTCCTGTCCAGAGTTGCTTTAAAGTGGACAGCTATGTAAATATTTTATTTATTTATTAATTAGAAGTTGTCAAACAAAAACGAGAACAAGAATAAAAGGATAAAAATACAATGACAGGGACGATAGGCATGTTAGTGCACTTATGCACATCCCCTCTACTGACCACTTAAATATGATGTAAGATCTATGGAAGTCAATTTGTGACTGAAACTGTGAAAATTTGTAGTTGAAACAACTGAATCTGGTGAAGCATTCCGGACTTCGACCACTTTTACATCCCAATATTTTTTCAGATGTCTAATATACAACATTCAGGAAAAAAATATCTTATTTTTTCCTAATAAAATCCAGAGCATGGTGGGATTTTCCCCTTATTTTAAAACCTACTCTGATGCTCATTATAAGAAGAAAAAGTTACTTCAATATTTAAAAAAAATTATGTTCATACTGTATTCAGAGCATATCATCTTCCAAACTGGCTCCAGAAAATAACCAGCTTTCTTTAATTTTTAGGCCTTGCTATTGCCTCTCTAATAGCCCCAACTATTATATATAGAGGATGCGATAGCTCAGTGGCTAAGACGCTGAGCTTGTTGATCGAAAGGTTGGCAGTTCAGTGGTTTGAATCCCTAGCGCCACTTTTCCAAAGTGAAAAATAGACATTAGTCACCTTTTCAGTGCTATTGTAACTTCAAATGGTCACTAAATGAATTGTTTTAAGTCAAGGTCTACTCATCTATTGCTGGTCAGACTTCCAGCTTTTAGGAATGATATTCATGAACTTTAATGATCCAAGATTGTATAGTTGAGGGAGAATTTCTCCAACGGTGTATGTGCTGGGTTGGAAGAGATCTGTTTGGGAGGTGGATGTTCAGGACTGACAGTGAGGAGATGGGGAACAGGCTTCCTGTGGCAGCCAGGCTAGCGTTGACATTATCTTTCAGCATCAGGTGAAATCTAGCTTTTTCTCATACTTTTAAGAACGATAATCTACAACCTGATCATAACTTGGTCCCTTTAGGATCAACTGTTTATGGCTCTTATGTATATTGATTATTTTACTTGGCTTTATGGTTTTGTCTTCTTCTTATAGTAGTACCCTACCAGTGGGCATTTTGAATGGCTATATTTAGAATATTTTATTTAGTAAATTAATGTGGTGTTCCATTATGAGCAATAAGGTAGTCAGATTTGCTGATCACATCAACTTCGACTTCTTCTTTAAAATAAAAATAGACAGTAGATCTAGAGATCTTGTTTTTCTCAGGAGAAATTAACATTAAGGTGGAAAATTCAACTTATGCAAGTGTAAACTGAGTATGTATATACGGACAAAAATTTGTGTTTTTTTTGGGGGGGGTATTGATTTATTTATAAATGTCTGAGTTGTCTCTGTATTCTATCCCCTCCCACTGCCCCAATTTATCCTTCTATATTCAGCTGTTTTGCTTTTTTGCTTTTGGAAATATTTATTAAGGAAGTTTTGAAGACTTCAGAAACAACTTTTGTTTACCAATATAATTTCTTAGATTGTGTTTACAATTTTTGCCAATCAATTTTTTCACCCATTTAAAGCTTGTTTATTAAATTGTGATGTGATTTGTGATTCTTAATTGTATAGCACGGGAGTCAACAATATGTCCATTATTTTATTAAATATGTGATGGGCTCACTGCCAATACATGCTTCCTCATGATGAAAAGAAAGTTCCTGACTGGTTTTGTTGTGTTCTTATCTTCCAAGCTGCTAACTCATAGTACCGATAGCATGCAGACTGCCAGCTCACCCACCCCTGATCAATATGTCAGGGTTACATGCCTTCCACAGATCAACTACTTTTCCAAAATAAAGGATCATTAAGACCAAATTCGTGCTAGCCAACAGATGCATTACGTCCCAGAACTTTTTTCAGGCTTTTGTTTATGTTTTTACCTTTGCATGTAGAGCAATAAAAATGGAATTAAACAGATACTAGGTATGTTCGAATCTGTTTGAGAAAAAAAACACCTGCCTTGAGTATTAAAGTGAGTATGCATGTTAAAAATAGCACATTTGAAAAAGCAGAACAAATGACCCCATGTTTACTCACTTCATTGAAAATGTATATTTTTGATCCTTGGTGCTCTTTCGTCTCTGCAGATACTGGTTTGTCTCAACACCATTCTTCAGCTACCTTGATCTGACTGCTCCCAGGCTCATTTGCCTAGCTATTATTTATAAGCTTATTACCTGTGGCAGCTAACATAATTTTATTCGTCTTTAGCAAGCAGGTTGGGATATTTGGGATATTTGCATTATTGACAGAATCACCTTGAGAGTCTGTAGATCCAATAGAAATGCCACAAAAGAACAGCTAGGAGAGCACATTATACCAGACAGGGGTGTCTGCAGGGATGCATGTGTGTGCAAAAAAGGCAAGATGGTGGTTGCAAAAACAACCACATAATCCAAGCGCTGTCTCTTTTTTTACACGTATTGCATATGCAATGCAGGTTTAAAAGAGAATGGGGCTTGGAGGATGTAGCTGTGTTTGTTATCTTGGCAATTTTTTACATCTCTGTCTCCTCACTGAAAAGGTCCTGGTAACCAGATAGAGAATCTTTCACAAACAAGTGGAAAAAAATTGATTGCTTTTTAAATGTAAATATTTTAATGCATATTTATTTACTGGAAATGTAATACTTATGAAATAGCCAAGGATCACAGTAAGAAATCTGAAAGTAACTAGACCAATCATATTATTGGTTAAATGAACAGTCACTTCACTGTTTCTCACAAAAGAGCAATCCCCCCCCCATAACTATAATTATCCTTTGAATGCAGGAGTGGGGATCATACTCCACAAAGCTAAGGCCTAGAGCAGTGATGGCGAATCTATGGCACGTGTACCACAGGTGGCATGCAGAGCCATTTCTGAGGGCACGCGAGGTGTTGCCCTGTCAACTCCAGTGCACGCAAGCGTGCTGGTCAGCTGATTTTCGGCCTTGATTTTCAGCCGTTTTTCACCCTCCAGAGGCTTCAGGACACTTTCCTGAAGCCTCTGGAGAGTAAAAAAATGGCCCAATGGGCAAACCGGAAGTGACTTCCGATTTGCCCATTGGGCCATTTCTTATCCTCTGGATGCTTCCCTGAAGCCTCAGAAGGGTAAAAAACGGCCCAACAAGTGAACCGGAAGTCCGTTCCCTAACTTCCGGTTTGCCTGTAGGGCTGTTTTTCGCCTTCAGAGGGTGAAAAATAGCCCAATGGGCAAAACGGAAGCCCCGTTGGACCATTTTTCACCCTCCTGAACCCTCCGGAGGGCAAAAAACAGCCCAATGGGGGGAGCACACACACACATGCACAGTGCAGTGTGCGTGGGGGGTTGTGTGTTGGTGTGTGCGCGCTAACGCGTGTGCGCTGCCATTTCTGGCACACAGGAAGAAAAAGGTTAGCCATCATTGGCCTAGAGAAAAACTAAATTTGCTCTCATTTAAATATTATCAATTTGTTTCTTACTTAATACAGTATTTTCCCCCTCCCCCCATTCAAAGATTGCAAATTTTGAAGACGGAAATTTGATTTTTGGGAAATTAAATGTTATGAACAACTGAGTTATAGCTATTTTATTTATTTATAGTCTACACATCAAGCATGTATTTTGATGTCACCTAATCCTGCAAACTTTTGGACTTTCTCAAATTTGTAAGTCAGGTCCATCTTGATTGAAGAATTCTGGGAATTGACATCCACAGAGCATGTCAGTTACCAGCCAAGGGAACTTGTTTTGTCATGTTTTTGTGAAATACTCTAGGAATAAAGTCAATATTGAGCAAACTAAAAGGAGCAGCACTAGACTTAACCTCATGTCTGTTAGTCCTTCTATGAAAAGAAAAGTCTCTTTCTCTGTGTGTGTCTCTATTATGCAAATGCTCGATAGAATTTTGTTGTGTAATGGAATAAATGGAGGATCCTCATATTTTATCCTGCATTAATAAGCCTTCTATGATTCCCATAATTTCTATCTCCTTTCTACCTCCCTACTCCCCAAAAGTAATAAGAAATAAAAGAGGAAAAAAGTTAAAAAGGAAGACATGAAGAATAATACTTTTCCTTAGTAACGTAAAGGAACTTGTACTCTAGAAACATCCTTTTAACTACATAACCAATTTATCACCATCTATTGGTTAAAAAGGGAAAGTGTATAAAGAGTGAAACAGCAATGCGAATAGTGCTCTTTTAATTACAGATCAACAAAGTATTGATTTGATCTCCACTGCTATCACACTATGTATAAAATAAAATCAATGGGCAGCTAGATTTAAATCACTGATTTAAATGTCCCTCTGTCTCTTGCTTATTTCAATTAGATCCATTGAATCTTTCATCTTCTAGGAGTAGATCTATTTTTGTGGTACAAAAGCTCTCATTTGTAAAATGTCTTTAAGTAAACAAACTTAGTGCACCAGGGAGAAGTGTATCAGAGGGCAATATTTAACACAGGAGAAGTATTCCAAAATGGCTTTCCCCATTGGCAGTCAGAAGTGAGACCGGCCATCTGACCACCTCAGAACTGTCCCATGTCATTGCTATCTCAATTCCACAGGCCAAGTTTGATGTGTGGTCTGCAGAGATAAATGTAACCAAACAAAACGAAAGCAAAGCAGGTGATGGAAAAAGAAAGCCAGCTCGTTCTCATCACATGAATATCCAAACCTCTTTCTCAACCTTGTCTCTTCATTCTCAGCTGCCCCCAAAGCTTCATTTGTTGAGACAGATGAGCCTTTTCCATTCTATTTGTGAGAATCTCCCCTGCATGTGCTCTGACTTTGAGCGTGTGTTTGGGAAAGTGCATGTCTTACGTCCAATAAACCTTTAGGTTTAGATGCAGCTCCAGATTCTCTGTCTTGTAATGGCTTTGAGGCATGATTGTTGCCTCAGGTCAAAAGCAAAACAAAACACAAAGCAAAACAATTATTTAAAAAAAAACCAGGACGTGGATTGAACACCATAATGGAGAAATGTCTATGGAGATTCTCAATCATCCAGGTCATGGTTGTCCCAAATATACTTTTCAAAAGGCAACTGGGCTTTATTGGTATTTTCCTTGAAAACATTTCGCTTCTCATCCAAGAAGCTTCTTCAGTTCAGAACTGAAAAAGCTTCATGGATGAGAAGTGAAACATTTTCAAGGAAAAAAAGGAAGAAAGTCCAGTTGTCTTTGGAAAGCACCTTTGAGACAATCACAATAAAGAGTGGTTGCCTCTCTCCCAGGCTCAGCTACTTCCCTATGGTCAGCTGATTACAGTAATCTCATGTGTTCCAGCCAGGTCAATCAGAATAGAGCGGGAAGGGACCTTGGAGGTCTTCTAGTCCAACCCCCTGCTTAAGCAGGGGACCCTATACCATTTCAGATAGGTGGCTGCCCAGTCTTTTCTTGAAAATCTCCAGTGATGAAACACCTACAACTTCTGAAGGCAAGTTAATTGTCCTCGCTGTTAGGAAGTTTCTCCTTAATTCCAGGTTGCTCCACTCCTTGTGTAGTTCCTATCCATTGTGTCTTGTCTTGCATTCTGGTGCTTTGGAAAATAAGTTGACCCCCTCTTCTTTGTGGTAGCCCCTCAAATATTGGAACACTGCTATCATGTCACCCGTAATCCTTTTCACCAGACTAGACATACCCAATTCCAGCAACTGTTCTTCATATGTTTTAGCCTCCAGTCCCCTAATCATCTTTGTTGCTCTTCTCTGCACT